>PVKS010054308.1:0-10109 GCA_004027875.1 Aplodontia rufa
ATATTACTGAATTTGAATAAATACTGTGAGTACTAAATTAATGATAAATATCTGATTTTAATAATTATACTATAATTATATAAATGCTAATAGTAATGAAAGATATTGAAGAGCATACAGAAATCAGCATGCTATTTTTACAATTTTTCTGTAGGTTTAAATTACTTTACAATTTCTAGGTCAACCAAAAAAGAAAAAAAGTGATTGAGTGTCTGAGATGTGGAAATTGAATTTCATTTTCTTAACAATAGAGATAGAACAAAGTAGTTCTTGAGATAATTCTAGGATTTTTATATTTGATAAACAAAAGGATAAGTAATTTTCATATCGTATAAAGGAGAATAATATTAATAAACGGCCATATACTCAGTTGATAAGTGCTCAGAAATGCAAAAAAAAAAACTAGTCATCATTCGCTATTTGTATACCTACAAACCTAATAAAATAAAATTTAAATTGAGATTATGATTTGATGTGAAGTATTGTTCATCTTTACACAAGACCTACCAGTCCTAAAATCTTTTCAATAATTGATTTAAAATTGTTGTAAAAATCAGTCCTAATTCATATAATAAGAATGAAATAAAGGATTGGTTATATTATATCTGTAATAAGAATATATGCAAGGAATTTAATTTTATTAGTATAAAGGCTCAGATCCAATAAAAACAAAATAAAGCTTATAAGTATGGTATCTTATTAAAATTTGTTGCTTAAACACAGATTATTTGACTATTTTTATTTAAAAACCTAATTCTCCCTTTCTTGCACAAAGATTTTCAGGCCATGTTTCTGTGTGAATTGAAGATTAGTAAAATTATTCAATATTTATTTTATGTGAAGCATCTCAGAGCCTCCACACCTAAAAAAATAAAAGGTACATTCAAATGCAGATAGAGAAAGAGAAATTCTAATTAGCAGAGAGGCAACATGGCTGCCTCAAATCATTTGGAAAGTTAATTTTACTGAAATATAACCAAGACAGTAGAACTGGAATTCTCAAATGTAATTTGCTTTGCATAATTAACCTCCCACTAATTCAAACAACAACTACAACACACAAACTAAATGATTACTAACCAGAAAATACAGTGTGTGTGTGTGTGTGTGTGTGTGTGTGTGTGTGTGTTACAGCTGATTTAGGCACACAGAAAAAGTGAGTGGAAGACACAGAGAAGTCTCATATAGGACCTGCCAGCCCCCAGACATGCACATGTGGTTAGTAGTCTCTCCTAGTAACCACATTCCCCACAGAATGGAGTATTAGTTACCTTTTGTTAACATCAATGAAACAATAATTACATATCATTATTAATCAAATTTTGTAGTTTCATTTAGGATTACTTTTGGTGTTATACATCCTATGGACTTGGAAAAATGTTTATGGCATGATGTGTACAACACCATAATATGAAAAGGGTATGTTCACTGCCCTAAAAACCCTTCCCTCTAGCTCCTAACCATTACTGGCCTTATTACAGACTCCATATTTTTTCCTTTTCCAAAATTTCACACAATTAAAATCATACCATATGTAGCTTTTTCAGACTGCCATATTCCTTCAGGCATTGAAGTTCCCTCCATTTATTTTCCTGGCTTAATAACTCATTTCTTTTTAGTGCTGAATACCTTGTCTGGAAGTGCCTGATTATTTCACCACTTACCTAGTAACAGACATCTTGGTTGCTTCAAAATTTAGCATTGATGACTGAAGCAACATTTGTGTGCAGGTTTTGGTGGAAGTCAGTTTTTAATTCCTTTGAGTAGATACCAAGGAGTATGATTGCTGAGTTGTACAAGATTATGTTAAATTTCATAAGAACACCTACTGCCAAAATGTCCTCCAAGTGGCCTGTGCCAATTTACATTTTCACCAGCAGTGAATGAGAGTACTTATTGTTTCACATCCTCACCAGCATTTAACATTGTCAGAGCTATGGATTGTGGCTGTCCCCTCAATGGGACCATTAAGATATCAGTGGTATCCAACTGCTTTAATTTTAATTTTCCTGGTGACATGTGATTTGGAACATCTTTCTTGTGTTTTTTTTGCCATTTGTGTGTCTTATTTGGTGAGATATCTATTCAGGTCATTACTTCCATTTTGAATCAGTTATTTGTCTTTTTATTGTTTGTTTTAAGAATTTTTGAATGTTTTGTATGATAGCCAATCATCAGATGTCTTTTGGAAATATTTTTTCCAAACTCTGTAACAGACTTTTAAAATTAAATTTATTTTTAATTGATACATGAAAACGAACACTGTACATATTACTATGGTAATGTCTTTTTATTCTCTTTAGAGTTTCTTCTGTGGAATATAATTGTGTATTTGTAATGAAGTCCAGCACCACAAATTTTTTCATGGATTATAGCTTTGATATTTTTATGTAAAAACTCATCACCAAACCTAATATCATCTAGACATTTTACATTTACATGAGTTAATTTTTCTGAAGGGTGTAACGTTTTCTTTGTCCACATTCATTCTTTAGCCTGTGGTTACACATTTGTTACAGCAACATTAGTGGAAAGACTAATTAATTGTTTTCATTCTGGTCCTTTGATAAAGACCAGTTGGCAGTTCTTAGGTGGCTCTATTCATTACTTCCACTGCAGTGATCTGTCTACTTACATTTTACTACTTCCAAATCAAGTATTTGTAAGAAGAACACACAAGTGAGTATTAAGTTGCTACCTTTGATATAAGCAAAATGAAAAGGACATGTTATTTCTTTCATGAATGTCTAAATACTATGAACCTTTTGAATATATAGTATTGGAAAATAAATCCTCATATAATTAATGAAGAAATGTAATCATTAGAGTGACAGGAAAGTTCTACATTCCATGCATACCAATCTCCAACATGTTTCTAGTGCCAGAATTTTAGAAGACATTTTCCTCTTATTAAAATATTCAACAATGTGACTTATATCAGCTATTTTTTTAAGAGAGAGGCAAAGTGAGAGAGAGAGAAAGAAAGAATAAATTTTATTTATTTTTTTCACGTAGTTTTTGCTACTCCAACACTTTGTTGTGTATATGGTGTTGGGGTTCAAACCTGTGTCCTCACATATGCCAGGTAAGTGCTGAGCCACCACTCCAGTACCTCACATCAGCTTTTCAGTATTGATTTTGGCTTCAAAATTTTAGTTAGTACCTGTGATTTGACAATAATATTCACATCTTATTTGAGAGTTGCTTTTCATTTAGCTTTTATTTTTGGAAGAATCCACATCCTTAATTCAAAAATAACCTACTCCATGAAGTTTTAAGATAGGGTGACTAGAATTGTCATCCAACAATGTCACTGAGGCATTGCACCTCTTAGAGGACTTTTTTTTTTTTTCTTTTTCTTCTAAGGCAGGCAGTATGTTTTCTGCAAGGCAGGTCCTTGCTTCTGTTTGACTTCCTTATCAAGTATTCTCACTCCTGCAGAACCACCACAGATTCTGAAGCTGCTCTGTAAAATGAAAGTTTGCTTGGTGCTCTCAGAGTACTATTATTGTCTTTCCTTCCCTTAGACACTGATTTTATCTTCAAAAAAAAACTAAAAGGAAATTGTATAGCATCACATGCATATAACCTGAATCTTACACAGTGCAATCTAGAACAATGCACCTAATAAATGTGATTCCAGTGAATGTATGGAAGTATAAGTTTTCTCACTGACACAAATTTTAATTTTGTGTACTTTCTTTTTTATTTTTTGTACACTCCAGGTAATATTGTAAGGGAAATTAGACTAGATATTGAAATACTAAAATTTCAATCATTTATATTACAGACTTCTATTACTTTTCATGGTGTTGGACAATAGATTACCCTGATGCATTTGCAAACTGCCTTTCTGAAGAGTGAAATGACAAAAATGCAGATATAACTTTACATTTCTTGGTGTAGTGAACCACCTGAAGATTTGTAGTAAGTCCAATTTATTCTGATCCCTTAATTAGAATAAGATTTTAAATTTCTAGTAGTTTAAATAGGACACTTGAATGACATTTTTGTTTAAAAGACATCAGTGTTGGTTGTAAAGATGATAGTCATTTGTCCTTCCACAAAAAATTCAAGGCCACATGTAAGATGGAAGGAATTAAATGAAACAGATCAAAAGATGCATGAACTGAAATACATTTCCATGTACTGAAATACATTTACTGGATTAAATATTGAGCTTCTTTACTTTAAGTAATCTATTTTATATTTGCTAATCCTCCAGCTTAAGTCTCAATAAGTAAATTTGTCAGGCAATTATATAAAGTTGATTTGATTTTCTGCTTAAAGAATTTATCCTTAGATTAGAATTACATCTAAATTTGTAGAACTGATTCTTTTTTCCTTTTATTTCTTGATAATGTATTAAAATATTTTGTTTTCCATCTACATTTCTAAACATTTAGCAAATATAAACCTATAAATTAGGAAATAAAATTGTTTACCAATATTCTTATTTTATTTAGTTTGATAAATTTCAATAAAGCTCAAGATTATAAAGTCTAGTTATGTAGTACTTTTTAATTTTGAAAAGCAGTTCAAGAGTATAAAACTTGAGACTTTCATTATTCTAATATGAAGCATTTATTAAATTCCTCCATCTAAACTTACTCTGCCCATAAGACAGTATAACACGTTTTCCATAAAGAACTTAGGGAAAATAATATGGAACTAACTGTAGAGATCTCTGAGCTTCTTTCTTTTCTTTCCTTTGTTTCTCCTTTTGCTTTTCCTGACATGTCATGGTTGATGTATTTTCTATTCTCATTTTCAAAATGAACTCTTTGCTTGGCTGGACAAGTGTTTATTTCCAAGTGATTGAATCAGAATTCATTTTTGGTACAATCACTGTCCCTTAGCACATAAAAATGTAAGTATTCAGGAGTTTAAGGTATAAGTTGTTGAAGTTGATACATTTTTGGATAAAGCAAAACTCAAGTATTTCAAGAGCATTAAAGAAGAATAACACAAGTTTCCATAAATCTTTTTTAAGATCAACTCAGCAAACTGTTTTTATGCTTACATTTCTACCACATCTAAAGTTCTAGACTATGCACGTGCTTGACATAATTATTGATAGTTATTAGAAGCAAAGACTAGAATCCAAATTAAGTCTCTCCTTCTAAAATAAAAAAAGAATAACAGGTAACTTTCTTGATAAAATCAACTAATATGTTTATGCTAACTCAAAAGGTAGAGAAATAGTATGAGGATTCTTTTGATTCCTTTTTGTGAATAACTTTTATTCTGTAAACCAATAGTAAAGATAATACTGGGGAATTGAGAATTTCAAAATGGAAAATGCATTATTGTGAAGACTTCAAAAAATTGTAATCCTGGGCTTACAAAATTATCTCAATAATTTTATCCTTAAAATATAAGTAAAAGGGAAATGTTTAATATACACTGAAAATGAAACTGTAGGGAAATCATTAAACAAAATTTGATACAAGCATATAATGAAATATTATTAATATGTTAAAATCACATTGTGGGACATTATTTTTAATTTAAAATGTTGACAATATAAAATAATGTGAAAAATTTACAAAAATATTTATAGTGCAATCTCAGTGATTTTAAAAGGAACATAGAAAAATATTAACACCATATGTTATAAATATATTAATGACATATCTTAATAGTATTTTGAGAAATTTTTACTTTATTATTTTAATTTTCACAACATTTAAGATTGTCTACTGTTGAATCAATTTTGTTTTAGAATTAGGAAAAGAGGATTAAAATAATTACAGTTGTTATTTTAAAACACTCTTTCCTGTGCTTCTCAGAAACATTTCCATGCACCAGTCACATAGTAGACCAGGACAAGTCAAAGAACTCTGAAGTCATTTTTCTCCAAACAAATAGAATTTATTCATTTCAACTACATAGGGAATTCTAGAATAAGACTTCTAGTATTTCTAACAGCTGCATGATATAACCTGTCTTTAGAATAGGAAAAAAAAATCTGAGAGAGTGGTCACCTATCTTTTACTCACTTGAACAATGGCTCTAATTAGGGAGACTCTTCAAGTTCTCTTTTTCTCTTTTCTCTGTCACCAAAAGGAAGTTTGCTTTTTCCTGAGCCATTTTTCTCACCTTCACCACACACTCTCAGTAGTTGTCCTAGTGAAAGACATTTGACTCACTGTTTTTTTTTCTTGTCTGTGTCTATTTAATCTACATTTTTAAAGCATGCAATTTTCATCATGAAATTAATATTTAAGAAATTGAAGACTTTTTCTGTTACCTCTTTGCCATACAAGAAACCATGTCAAGCTCCACACTGAGAAACCCTAAGGGTTTGTACTGATGTTTGGAACTGTACCTGGAAAATCATTAATACTCAATAACCATATGTCAAATGGAAGAATATTTAAACAGCTTTCCTTGGAAGAATCACTATTTTGAGGTGTGGTTTCTTGATTTATAAAGTGAAAAAAATCATTTTAAGTACCCTTTCCAGAACTGAAACTTCTGTAATTCTAACAGGGGCTTAAGTTATGTGTAGTACCCTGGATGAAATTACACACTGAATAGTGGATCAAGTTATTCTGCAGTGGGGGAGATAAAACACCTTCCTTAGATTTTTAAAATAACTCTTCTAAATTAAGAATGACTCTCTCAGTGTAAAGTGTGTGACCCAAAACCAGGGGAGGTAAATTTCCCTAAGTGGGAGACTTTATTTGGAAGTTTAAAGTTTTTATGACATCAATCAATTTATTTGCAATAGATCAATATGTGTAAATCAATGTATAGATTGATAGAATGACTAGTAGGTTTTTTAAAATTTTTTTTTCAATCAAATTTTCTTAACTTCTTATTTCTTAACCTTTTTGGTCTAAGGAACATTTTAATTCAATTTTAGGTAATTTTGTATTGTATGCTGAAAATATATAATTGTGTATATTATGGGTTTCAAAGTAACATGATAATTTATGAACACAATGTAGAATAAAAAATTAAGTGAAACTATTTAGCATATCTATCACCTCAAATACCTGCCTTTCTTGAGAATAATATTTGAAATTTACTCTTTTAGCAATTTTGACATGCACAATACTCTATGAACAATATTCATCAAGGAAAGTAATCTAAAAAGAAAAAAAATCCTCCTATCTGCAGTATTGTATCCTTTTGTTATCATTTCTCCATTTCCCCATCCCAAGTTCCATATTCACTGTTCTACTCTGTGCTGTTATGAGTCCAGTTGTTTAAGTTTCTACATATAAGTGGTAAATTGTAGTATTTATCATTCTGTACCTGGCTTATTTCATTCAGGATAATATTCTCCAAATATATCTACATTATTGCAACTTTACAGAATTTCCTTCCTTTTTAAGGTTGAGTATTATCACATATTTGCTTTATTCTTTCTTCCAGTGGTGGACACTTAGACCAATAAACTGGCTGTTGGGAATAGCGCTGCAGTGACCATGGGAATGCAGACATCTAGTCAACAAACTGAATTCAAATCTTTTGAGTAAATACCCGGAAGTACAATTGTTGGATCACATGATGATTCTATTTTTAGATTTTTGAGGAACTTCCATGAAGTTTTCCATGATGAACATATCCAAACCACAACATGGTTTTATTTTCTATACATTCTTGCCAACACATTATCATTTGTGTTTTTGGTCATAGTCATTCTCACAGGTATGAGATGGTATCTCATTGTGGTGTTAATTTGAATTTAACTAATTATTAGTGATATCAAGCATTTTTCTGTATATGTGTTGACCATTTGTATGTATTCACTAAAGAAATGTGCATTCAAGTCTCTTGCCTATTTTTAATTGAATTTTCTTGTTTTCTTGCTATTGAGTTGTTTGTACCTCTTATTTTTTAAGATATCAGCCCCTTAAATATATGGCTTGCAAATATTTCATGCATCTATACATTGCTGCTTCTAAGGCTATGCTGAAACTTAAGTTTGTTTTAATCCTATTTGTAGATTTTTGTTTTGTTGCCTGTACTTTTGGTGTCAAATCCAAAAAATTATTTCCCAGACCAAAGTCATGTAGCTTTTCACCTATGTTGACTTCTAGTAGGAATACAGTTTCTGGTCTTCTGTTGAATATTTGATACATTTTGAGCTGATTTTTGTGTGTGATGATCTCATTTCATTGTTTTAGGTCTCATTTCATTGTTTTACTTGTGGATGTTCATTTTTGCCAGCACTGTTTACTGAAGAGACAAACCTTCTGCCATTTTGTATTCACGGCACCATTGTTGGATAACAATTGACCAAAAATAGCCAAGTTCACTTCTGGGTCCCCTCTTCTGTTACATTTGTTGATGTGTCCACTTATTAATGCCATTAGTGTGTTAGTTTAATCATTTAGCTTGGTGGTATCATTCTCTATCAGATAGCATGATACCTCCAGCTTTGCTCATTTTTATCATGATTATTTTGCCTGTTTGGTATTTTTTGTGTACATTTTTGTGTAAATACATGTGTGTTTCAATATGAGTTTTAGAATTGCTATTTTATTTTTATAAAAATGGCTTTGGAATTTTAATAAGGGATTGCATTGAATCTATAAATCATTTTGGGCAAAGCAGATATTAGCAATAGTAATTTTTACCATGATCACAATATATTTTTCCATTTAGTTGTGTTATCTTCAGTTTATTTTATCTTTATATTGTAGTTTTTAGTGTACATATATGTGGACATATCTTAGGTTATATTTGTTCCTTCATATTTTCTGTTTTTGTAGCTACTGTAAGTGGGGTTGTTGTTTTGCTTTGTTTTTCAGATAGTTTGTCGTCAGTGTGTAGAAATGCTATTAATTTCTGTATGTTGATTTTGTAGTCTTTGAAATTAGCGTAGTCATTAATTCTAACAGATATTTTGGGGGTGGGGATGGAGTCTGCAGTGTTTTTATGTATGATTATGTCATCATCAAACAGTAACAATTTCATTTCTTTCTTTCCTACTTCTATAATGATTTTTTCTTTCTTGTTTTTTTATTATAATAAGGACTTTTCCCTCTGTTATCTGCAGTTTAACCTTCTCAAAATTCTGTGACAGATTTATACTCAAGTTGTTTCCATTGAAAAGTACTGACACTAAATATCAATCACAAAATATCACACACACACACACATACACACAAATGGTCTATAAAAGGATGTTTGTACTATGTTGGTGGAAGGGGCAAGAGTGGGCACACTTACCTTGCTCCAGAATGGAGGACTGGTTTTCAGTTTTTCACCATTGAGTATGTTGTTAAATGTGGACTTTTCATACATGTTCTTTATTGCATTTTATTGTATTACTCCTATACTTGATTTGGTGACAGTTTTTATAATTAAAGGATGTTAAATTTTGTCAAATTATTTCTTCTAATGAAATGGTCACATGTTTTTGTCCTTTAGTCTCTTAATGTTGTCTATCCCCTTTCTTTATTGGTATATACTAAACCCTTTTTGTGACCCAGCAATAAATATACTTTATTATGGTGGATGACCTTCTCAATATGTTGTAGATTGGATTTACTGATACTATGTTAAGATTTGTGTATCTACATTTATTAAGTATATTGGTCTGTAATTTTAGTTTCTTGTGATATCCTTGTCAGTCTTTGATATCAGAGAAATTCTGGCCTGGTAGAAAGAATCTGAAAGTATTTCCTTCTGTTCAATTTTCTGGAAGAGTTTGAGAAGTTTGGGTATGAGCTTTTGTATATAAAATGTTAAGTCCCTCTTCTTAGCAACAACCTTTTTTATTTTTTTTAATTTTTTTATTTTTTTTATTTTTTTTCACATTTATTAGAAGTATATAGCAATATAGGATAAAGAAGAGGGGGAAACATTGTCAAAACAGTAGCAATCAATATGTGTAAACTTTGTTAACCAGGGGTGATGGTAACGCACAGATAAGCTACTATGGGTTTCTTCTATTGCCGTTTCCCCCAGAAGAACTCATGTGTTAAATGGGTATCTAGTGTAGGAATAACATCGGCTTCTGGGATGGTTCCCCCATCTTCCCAATCACCAGACTCCTATGAGTTCTTCATATACCCTCCCCCCTCCCCATCCCCTTCCCTACACCTCCAAGTTACCTAGGGAGCTTTCGCCCCTGTTGCACTGAAAGT
>PVKS010054309.1:0-10110 GCA_004027875.1 Aplodontia rufa
TTTCTATATCTGTGAAGAATGCCATTCTTATCTTGATGGAGATTGCATTGAATCTGTATAGGGCCTTTGGTAGAATTGCCATCTTGATTATATTGATTCTGCCTAACCATGAGCATGGAATGTTTTTCCATTTACTCAGGGCTTCTGTAATTTCTTTTTTTAGTGTTTGATAGTTTTCTTTGTAGAGGTCCTTAACATCATTTGTAAGGTTAATGCCCAAGTATTTCATTTTTTTGGAAGCAATGGTGAATGGGAGAGATTTCCTGATTTCTTCTTATTCGGATTTGTTGCTGGAGTAAAGAAATGCTAGTGATTTTCTGGAATTGATCTTATAGCCAGCTACATTGCTGAAAATACCTATAAGCTCTAAAAGTTTTCTAGCCAATGTTAGTGGGTCTTCTAGGTATAGAATCATGTCATCAGCCAATAGAGATAACTTAGCTTCCTCTTCTCCTATATGAATACCTTTGATTTCCTTGCCTTGCCTGATGGCTCTGGCAAGTATTTCAAGGACTATACTAAACAAGAGAGGGGAGAGCAGACAGCCTTGTCTAGTATCTGAATTCAGGGGAAATGCTTTCAGTTTTTCTCCATTGAGCATAATGTTGGCTATGGGTCTGTCGTAAACAGATCTGACATAGTTAAAGTATCTTCCCTTGATCCCTATCTTTTCCAAAGTTTTGAGCATAAAGTGGTGTTGAATTTTATTAAATGCCTTCTCTGCATCAATTGAGATGATTATATGATTTTTGTTTTTAATTCTGTTTATGTGATGAATTACATTTATTGATTTGCGTATGTTGAACCAGCCTTGTTTTCCTGGGATGAAGCCCACTTGATCATAATGTATTATCTTTTTAATGTGCTTTAGTATCCAATTAGCTAAAATTGTATTAAGGATTTTTGCATCAATGTTCATCAGGGAAATTGGTCTGTAGTTTTCTTTCCTTGACATGTCTTTGTTGGGCTTTGGAATCAGTGTAATATTTGTTTCATAAAAAGTGTTTGGGAGTGATCCCACTCTATCAATTTCCTGGAAGAGCTTGTAGAGGATCAGTGTTAGTTCTTCTGTGAAGGCTTGGTAGAATTCTGCCATATATCCATCCGGACCTGGGCTTTTCTTTTTTAGGAGAGCTTTGATTGCTGCTTCAATTTCGCTTTCTGTGATAGGTTGGTTGAGGTTTTCAATGTCCTCCTGTGTTAAAGAGGGGATGTTGTCTGTGTCCAAGAACCTGTCCATGTCCTCCAGGTTATCAAATTTGGCAGAGTATAAGTTTACAAAATAGGTTCTGATAATCTTCTGTATCTTGGATGAGTCTGTGGTGATATCCCCATTTTTGTCTCTGATTTTCTTGATTTGCTTCATTTTGATCTTCCCTTTGATGAGGTTGGCAAGGGGTCTGTCAATTTTGCTGATTCTTTCAAAGAACCACCTCTTAGTTTTGTTAATAGTTTGTATAGTTTTTTTGTTCTCAATTTTGTTGATTTCAACTCTGATTTTGGTAATTTCCTGTCTCCTGTTAGCTTTGGGATTGGACTGTTCCTCCTTTTGTGGTCCTTTGAGTTGAAGCATAAGGCTACTTATCTGACCTCTTTCTAGATTTTTGATGTATGCACTCAGTGCTATAAATTTACCTCTCAAGAAAGCCTTTGTATTGTCCCAGAGGATTCTGTATGTTGTTTCCTCTTTCTCATTCAATTCCAAGAACTTCTTAATCTCCGCTCTCATTTCCTCTTTTACCCATCCTTCGTTTTAGAGGTAATTATTCAATTTCCAAGAATTTGAGTAGTTTCTGTTGTTTCTCTTGTCGACTGCTAAGATCATAGCATTATGATCTGACAGAATACATGGGATTATATCCAGTTTTTTATATTTGCAAAGATTATCCCGGTGAACTAGGATGTGGTCTATTTTAGAGAAGGATCCATGAGCCAATGAGAAGAAAGTAAATTTAGCTGTCTTAGGATGGAACATTCTGTAGATGTCTGTTAAGCCCGATTGGTTAATGGAGTTGTTCAGATTGGAGATGTTTTTATTAATTTTTTTTGTTTTGATGATCTGTCTATAGTTGATAATGGTGTGTTGAAGTCCCCCAGAATTATTGTGTTGAGATCAATGAGGGGATTAATGCCCTTAAGTATTTTTTCCATATATTTGGTGGGGTTGTAATTGGGGACATAAATGTTGATTATGATTACATCTTCTTGGTGAACTGCTCCGTGCACAGCGTCCGGAAGTGTAGCAGGAACCCCCAGCACCACACAGACCCTTTGGGAAAGGGCCCAATCTCGGGGCGATAGATTTTGGATTTCTGGCTGCGGAGTCTGAGGGCTCAGGAATTTTTTTTGTTTTTGTT
Source organism: Aplodontia rufa (assembly GCA_004027875.1). Lineage (NCBI taxonomy): Eukaryota > Metazoa > Chordata > Mammalia > Rodentia > Aplodontiidae > Aplodontia > Aplodontia rufa. The sequence goes on from PVKS010054309.1 coordinate 2,358, forward strand.
TTGTTTTGTTTTGCTGAGCAACCTGCCCCGCCCTCAGGGAAATGTCACAGTGGTGTGCTACTGCACAAACAGCTACAAGTTCGCTAATGTGAGCAATTAATTCCCAGGCCTTTATGCAAGATTAGGTAAATTAAGAGCAGTCAGCCGGCTGGGTTAGGGTACGCGGTTAGGAAACTCGCTCCCTCACTCTGTTTCCACACTGTGGAGCAGCTCCCCTTCCCCCGGGTGTGGGACAGAGTGCCGTGGACTCCCCTAAGATCTCCTTTATATTCATTAATGAACTGTGTTATTCCTTTGGAGTTAAAGAGTTAGCGGAGGGTAATATTCCCCCACACTGGGTGCTTTATCCTACCGTGGGAATCCGGATGCTGTCCTGCAGGGTGAGGTGAATCTCAGGAGCTTCTGGGAGTCACTGACGGTGGGATGAACACCATTTGAGACCTCCACATTGGGTGATCTTGTGCTGACAAAAATCATCAGGGAAGTTGTGTTGGAACCACTTCATGTTGAACTCAAATCTGAAAAAAATTAGTGGACCTCCATTTCCTCGCATGTCAATGGCTAAGGGAGATAGACTAGGTTTGGGTAAAATATGCACATTTTTCGGTAAAATTGTGTATTATCTGATTTCCTAATGCATAAACGATGACTTTGGTAAAAGTTAGACTTTAGTTTTGAAATACACATCAGTTTGATTGCAGAATGTGTGTGCATGTAGTTCCACATTTGGGCTGTGCATGCATGTTTATAGGATGTGTGGATACACATGTGCACAGTATGTGTGCATGCCTTTTTACATGTATATGTATGTGTGCACATAGTGTGTGTATTTGTGTGGGCATGTGTGTTAATCTTCAGGAAGGAAATAGTATAATATCCAGCTGGAAACTTGCTTGTGAAACCTTCAATATGAGATGTCACTAAATTTCTATATGGGAAATCAAACTAATAAAATTGTGATCTGATTCAAAAACAGCCACAACTTCCATGTTGGGCACATTTCTTATTAAAATATTTGTGCATGATTCATATTTTCTGCAGTATTCTGACAGCTCTGTACAGCCTGTTCAGAGAAAGTAAGGCAAAGTTACCCTATTCTGCTTATGAAATCAGTACTTTAGTCTGGCAGGAAGGGTTCTCAGTAGACATTTTTCAAAGACACAGCCCTTTTGTGGCTGTCTCAAAACTCAAGGTTAGACTTCAACTAGCAGTGAGCTTATGATTCTTTTGTATAAGTTTTCTGTATGCTAACTATGCTTGACAGTTAATTCTCTGATCCCCCTTCCATCAGCTCTGAACCTGATGCTCCCACAGCAATATCTTTCTCTTGTTACAGACATGTGTAAAATTTACCCAGAAAATTATTTAGGCCCACAGTGAGATGAAGAAAGGCTCTACTCAATCCCAGTGCTTGGGAAAGCTACCAAGCATCCTTTTCTACATTTCCTTTTGTGAGAAGACCAGTAATGCTTCCAGGTAAAAGAAGCAATAGTTGATTAGGAATTCTTCAGCCCATATTATCTGTTCTAAAATATACATAGCAACAGAAATAGGAAATTTCAGGATTTAAAATACGGAATTTAAGTAATGTAAAAGCACCCTAAATGACAATGATTTAAAAGAATATGGTTTGTAGCTTTGCAGATTGTGGTAGATAAGGGGGGATAAATAAAAAGGTACAGGAAGGATAACTTTTCAAGTGATCACATTAAAATCATTTTTTCCTAGGGTATAGCTCAGGGGCACAGCTCTTAATAAACATGCACAAGGCCCTGGGTTTCATCCCCAGTGCTCCAAATACAAGGAAAGAAAGAGGAGAGGTGGGGCGGGGATAGGAAGGAAGGCAGAAACAGAGAAAGGGAGAGAGAAATGGAGGAAGAAAGGGAAAGAAAGAGTCAATCACATTTCTTTACTTTTCTCATTCATGCAAGGAATATATATGTACAACAAGTTTTTCTCAGTAGCTTTGTTTTAAATGACACTTTCAATGAGGAGACTTCTTCTTCAGCTTCTTCTGAATGGCTATAATAACGGTCAGAAAGCCTGCTCCCAACCTGATGAGTTTTGTGCTGAATCTTCTTCTTTTTTGACTAAGCAAAGGCTTATGAAGGTCAAATACCTGTGAACTTTGTTTTCAAGACACCATAACACGTGAATCATTTGCAAATAATAATCCTTCATCTCTGGTTCCCCAACTCTCCCTTATTTACCCCTTTTGATCTCAGGGCATTTGTTCTGTAGGTCTCCACATACTCCTGGCCTTTCTTAGTCTTAACCTGATGCTGCCTGATGTCAACATCTTACAGTTACTCATTCCAGTGGAAAAAATACTAGTTATGGTCAATTGGCACTGACCTGTGATGGTATTCCCCCAAATCTGTCTTTTGTAATCCATCTGCATCTATCAGTAAATCTCTTTGGGATTGATCTTTAATGAACCTGAGTGTAACACGTGCTGGAAATCCTACATCTGTTATACTATTTATTTCTCATCTTGGTATTTAGCATTCATACTTCACGATTCATGTATTGCCAATAGGACTTCTAGAAAACAAGTACCATCTCTTAACAGGTAACTAGAGAATGTTATAAATAATAGAAACTAAATTATTTTCACATTGGGATTCTATCCAAATATAAACCACAAATGAAGGTCCACATGTCCTCTGACATTATTTCTTAGTGACACCAACCTGCAGAGATTTGTGTTTTTCTCCAACTGCCTTTTGCATTTATAGCTCCCAGCATAAACTTAATTACATACATTTAAACTCTACAGTTGTTCACTGTTTCCCCAAAAGTGCTCAATATCCTTGTCAGCAAGTTCTGTATTATTCTCTCTGTATATCCTTTAAAGTGCCTGGAATACTGCCTTCGTAGATACTAAAAAATGTTGATAGATTTGATTTGGCAATGCTATACATGGAAAATCATAAAAGTGTTTAATCTCTTCAATTAGTAGACTTCCAGACTTGGGTTCTTCTAGGTGTGTAAATCGCCTAACTGTAAACTCCTGGAAACCCAAAAGTATGTATCATGTAGACACTTCCACTCAGCATTCATCTCTGTGCCCTGTAGGTTGGAAGCCAGGATCATTGGTTCTTTGTTCAATCTGGCACGCAATATGGGTCCTGGTAGCTGACTGTTAGATTCAGTACATGTGTCTGTCAGATTATGTTGAACATATTCTCAATCCACTCCCCACCTTCTGAGAAGGCTCTATCCCCATCCAGAGGTGAGCCAGGTAGATAGTAAAGTGGCCCCTGTGTTTGCCATAACTGACTGGCCCTGTGGTACTCACCTGACTGAGCAACTAGTCCAATCACTCCTTACTCTTGCAGAAATAGTAGCTTGGGACACTGGGGTACAACAGTGACAAAGGATGGAACTGCAGTGGACTTCGGGCTGGGACAGCTACTTACTGTCATTGCTGTCAATACCATGATGGTACTAATAAGAGAAAGCTGAGAAACAGATGGAACAAATGCTAAGAGAGTCCTGGGGCAAAAATGGGAGAGTTTTGCTGTTGTCTGACCCTGATTCTTATCCCTTGAGAGGTTGGCTCATTTCCAGTACTTAGATTCTGGGAGTTAGTCCTGGGCAATCATAAGCTGGTTCCTTGGGTTTCCTACCATGGTGTTACCAAAAAATATTTTGCTAGTTAAAATAGTCAACAAAAAGGTATAGTAGAAGTTGAATAGAGAAAACAAGCAGCGCAGGGGCTTTGCAGATAGCAGCCGAGGATTTACCCCATGGGCTACGGGAGAGTAAAGTCTCATTTTTCTCACTGCTGACTCCAGGATGTTGGACCTGATGGTATCCACTGAAGCCTTTTCCTCCCAATATTTGTGAATCTGTCACAGCAACAACCATGTCACCAAACCTACAATAATCAATTAACCAAATGTTCCCACACACATGGACATGTTTTAACATGTGGAGAATATATCTAGGCATTGATTGCATGTGTTAATTTTCGCTTAGATGACTTAAGTTAAATTGGTACAGTTTCTTTTCAAATTCATTTCGTAGTTCTGCACATTCATATAGCACCAGTCTTTATTTGTTTTACTCTGAGATCTTTCCAAATAGCATTCATGAAATCAAAATGATGTTGAAATAGGCTTCTCTAATCCATGTGCATGAAACACCTGTCTTTTTATGTCTACAGAAGGCTCTCCCTCATTAAAAATTTAGCACCATGATTTTATGTTCTTTTGTTCTGAATATATTAAAGTAGCTTTCCCAATAACATTTATGAGATTTCCTGGACATATGTAAATGTAAAAAAAAATGAGACAAGGCTTTGATGGCAACTAATACAGATCCAAGGGGCAGAAACTGAAAAGATAGCTTGTTGGGGAAAAAAACAATAAATACTTATCACATCTAACTATGTTTTAATAAATTGTTTATATTTGGTTCTATATGGTAGGATCCCAGTTATTTAGATTAAATTGTAGTTGTTAAGCACGCACAAAAATCAGATTTTGAACATATAATTCATTCTATTCTCTCTTCCATTAAGCAGCTGCAGAACACATCCCCTGATCCAATTCAATAGTATTCACAAATTGTGTTATACAACAATGTCTACCTAAAACAATGAAAACAATATTATAAACATTCTCTCACAATTTAGTCAAAGTCTAAAATGTTAGATCTGCTCATGAAGTTATCTCTATAATTTAATCCCATCATATGTTCTATGGGAAAACTCATGTTACAAGTAACAGAGAATTACTTTTTAAGGCTCTGAATCCCTTCCATAGAGCCACAATATTTACTCAGTGTCCTGATCCATACTATATTACTATCCAACCCTGTGCAGATGATGACACACATAGGCAGTTAAGGAGCTTACCCATAAACAAAAGCACTCTCTACATGGTGGGAATCAAGAAGCCTCAGCTTCCAGAGTCATTTCAGTGGAGTGGAATAGTTACATGGGTGACTGACCAGAAGTATATGGGAAAAGCTGCCTGACAACGTGAATAGGGAGGAAAAGCAAGAGATATGCCAAGATTAGGACTTCAAGAAACCTAGGAAAATATACAAAAATGAACAGACAGTTTAGTTTAGATGTTGCATGCAGTGGTTAGGAAGAAATAAAGCTAGAAATTTAGGTTGGAACTAGATCATAAATGGCAATGTTTGCCAGGCTAAGGAAGTCAAAACTCAAAAAAATATACAAGACACCTGATTTAGTCAGCTTTTTCATCATTGTGACCAAAAAGACCTGACAAGAACAATTAAAGGAGGAAAAGTTTATTTGGTTCATGGTTTCAGAGATCTGAGTCTATGGACAGCTTGATTCCATGCGCTTGTGCCCAAGATAAGGCAGAACATCATGGCAGAAGGGTGTGACAGAGGAAGCAGAGAGCTCCATCACCAGGGACAAAATATAAACTTCAAAGGCACTCCCCAAGTGACCTACCTCCTTTAGCCACACTCTACTTGCCTGTGGTTATCAACCAGTTAATGCTTTCAAGTACATCAACACACTGATTATCTTAAGGCTCTCAGAACCCAATCATTTCACATCTGAATATTTTGGCATTATCTCTCACATGAGATTTTAAAGGACAACTCACATGTAAACCATAACAACACCCTTGACTATTGTAAAACAATGAACTGACTTAGAATAATGGACAAAGAAATGATAAAATTAGAACCTATTAGTACATCATAATCATCTAAACTGAGCATGGTAATGCATGAAAACCAAGATTAATAAGGCATAATATGATGCACATAGAAAGGAAAAAATAATTCCTACTTAACAAAAGAATTAATAAATATACCAGTACTATAAAGGGGAAAGGCCTAACTTCTATAAGAGAGGGCCGGAGTTCTTTGGGAGTTAAACCAGTCCCATATTCTCTGTCTCTGTATACTTTTTATTCCATCTACCAACTCTATTAGACACACTGCCAATTCAGGCCTACTTGCAGTTTTCAGAAACAAATGTGATTTCAGGAAAAAATATTGAATCAACTTTGATCTACTACTCTAAGTGAGCAAAACTCACCTTTAGTGCCCATAGAAGCTAATATCCACTGAACACATTCTGGATGTTAGGCATAGTCCTAATCATTTTACAAGATTTATGTAATTCAATCTTTCCTAGAACACTGCCTGGCAACTTCTTTTGTGTCATTTTCTGAGGTTAAGAGATATTGAAGAGATACACAGGAGGGCTGCAAGTATAATCTCTATGAAGTGAGACACCAATGGCAGGAGAAGTGCCTTTCTTCCAGGAGGGTAAACTGCAAAATTTTGCCGAAATTCATTAGTAGACAAACAAGGAAAAGTAGAGATGCAGAGGCTCAGATACATTAAGCAAACAAGAAAAACCAAGTAGGAGCAAAGCAGCTCCAACTGCAAGGGACCACAACCTGGTGGTTGAACTGCTTGATCAGTACAGAGAAGAACACACAGACATACAGGAAGGACAAATTGGCACAGACAATCCTGCTGAAACCAGGGACTTCATTAGTGCACAGAATTTAGACTGCTTCCAAACTCGCTGGGGAGAGCCAGGTGATCACCATCTTGAGAAGGCAGGAGGTCCAGACAGCTGTTCCAAGAGCTGTGAGCTCCGATTGGAGATTGCCCCAGGTACTATACCATCTAGCTGCTGACCACTTCAGGAGCCCCATGTTCTGACTGCCTCAAGCACTATGAGTTCAGGGAAGAGATTTCCCCAGGAGCTGCACATTTCAGGAGGGAGTATCCTTTCAGGTCCAGTGACTGGAGCAAGACAGTGTGTGTTGCCAATTGGAGTCTGCTTTTAGACACCTTGAGTTTGGAGGGGATTCTACCCCAGGAACGGGATGTTCTGGACTGATGTCTTCCTCTCAGGTTCCCCAATTCTGGAGCAGAGACTGCCTCAGGGGCCACCCATTTTGGACTGGTGAGGGTCTCAAGCCCAACAAATTTGGGGTTACATCTGTCCCAGGAGACCCAAGTTCAGGGCAGACACTCCCCCCAGGAACAGGGAGCTCTCAACGTGGCTGCTCGAGGATCCACAAAATTGCCAGTGGCTGCTGGGGCCCAGCTGAGGCTGGAAATGAGTCTAGGCAGGCAGACACAAAACCATCCAGGATTTCATCCCAGGAAGGCTAGAAGGCTGCATTCACAGAAATCAGTGGTGGTGAAGAACTACCCCTGCTCCACAAGAGCAGAGAATGGGGGATTCCTGGGAATCTGACTTCCAGTTGAGAACAGCAAAACACCGGCCCTCCTGCAACCTCACACTGGAAGTGCCTCCAACCAGGTGCCAGAAGTGATCATCAACACACACTGTCTATTTTAACCTCCTCAGTGGAAATAACTCATAACCCTCCCAGATTTCCACGAAGATGATGGTTTTTATGTTTGTTTGTTTGTTTTTTATTTTTTTGTTTTTTTGTTTTGTTTATTTTTTGTTTCTCTTACTTTGTTTCTTTTGCTGTGGTATTGTCGCGTCCACTCGCCAGCAAGGAAGACACGACACCGGGAATCTTCTTTCAGCAGTTTATTTAGGCCTTGGGTACAATATTCTTCTCTTTTTCCCTCAGCCCCTGCTATTCCTTAAATAGCCCCAAAGCACCCTATGCAATGCTGCCACGTGGCTCCTTCCCATTGGGCAGCTCTCAAAGCACACCAAATAAGGTCTTGTTTATCATAAAATGAAAAGCTCTCGGCGCCATCTTGTAATGGCGTCCTTAACTGCCACAGGCTCTCGGCGCCATCTTGTGATGGCATC
>PVKS010054310.1:0-10116 GCA_004027875.1 Aplodontia rufa
GATTCTCTCTTTTCTCTTTCTCTCACTATCCCTCTCTCCCTTTAAAAAAAAATTGTAATTTTTCAACTACAAATGGATATGACTTAACAGTAGTTCAACTTGATTTTCTGACTTTATGGTGGTGCAGAGCGATGTGTGTTCATAAGAAACTGTCTTTTAGAGCAGGCACGGTGCTGCACGCCTGTGATCCCAGCAGCTTGGGAGGCTGAGGCAGGAGGAGCACAATTTCAAATCCAGCCTCAGCCACTTAGTGAAGCCCTAAGCAACTTAGTGAGACGGTCTCAAAATTTAAAATATATATATATATATAAAGGGCTGGGGATGTGGCTCAGTGTTAAAGCACCCCTGGGTTCAATCCTGGTACCAAAAAAAAAAAAAACCCAAAAAACCCCAAAACCTATTCTGTCCTTCAGGTTTTGCTCGAATTTTCCTGGGCCGTCAAAATCCATTATGATACTTTCAAGATGTGGAGGAGCAGTGAGCTAGCACCCAGTCCACCCTAGGATCACCAGGGGAGATGAGACTCTAGTGTAGTCTGTTGCTGAACTAGGGTGCTGGGCAGGTCGGAGTGTCGAATGGATTTTCAGCCCAGGAGTTTGGGACCTCCGTCCACATTGAGGAGGACCTGTGAGCATCAGCTTACGATAGTCATCGTCCCATCAGCTTTCACACGCCTGCACCCACATTCTGACATGCCTCCAGCAAAACGTCTCTGAGAAGGCAGACTTGACATGAAGCGGCCCAGTGAGTCTCAGACATGACCATTGCTTTGTGTGTCTCCACGGCATTGCGGTTCTCTAATGGAAAGGAAACTGAACTGGAGCGGTGGCTCAGCGGTTACAGTGCTAGCCTGGCATGCATGAGGACACGGGTTCAAACCCCAGCACCGCAAACACAACAGTGTCAGAGCAACAAAAGCCACATGAAATACTAAATAAAATTGATTCTCTCACACTGTCCCCCTCTCTCTTAAAAAAGAAAAAAAATGGAAGCGAAAGCAAGACACTAAAATACCCCAGGTTATGAATGATCATGTGCATGGAATGCTATTTTTCAGCCGTTTATTTGGAATATAGATTCATGTCTCCATTATCAAAGGTATAGGGACAGGGTTGTAGCTAGTGGCAGAGCCCTTGCCTACACACGAAAGGCTCTAGGTTGTTCAATCTCACACCAAAAAAAAAAAAAAAAAGAAGAAGAAGAAGAAAGAATTTTGTTAAAAAATTACAATGATCTGGGGCTGGAGCTGTGGCTCAGCAGTTTCAGCACTTGCCTGGCAAGCACGAGGACCGGGTTTCAAACCCCAGCACCACGTACACAACTAAGTGTTATGTTAGAACAGCTTAGGCCATATGAAAAACTAAATAAAGTAGTTTCTCTCTCTCACTGTCCCTCTCTCTTTAAAAAAAAAAAAATTACAATAATCCAAGTGGTGGCTGACCGCCATCCTGTCCACAAGTCAACTGAGCTACGGCAATCAATGGACTTCTGACGGGTAAGGAGCCACAGAGGAAAACCCAGCCCACTCTCCAGCGTGGACACTGCCCGCAGCATCCCCTAACACAGCGTAGGACAATCTGTGCTACAGGGAAGACCTTGGCCGCCCGAGGCAGAACCTCCCAGGTTGTTTTGAGCTGTTTTGTGTCCCATCAAGTTGTAGGTAACTGTCAGTTGCCTAGGCTTACCAGGACACAGTGTTAGGAACCAGGTGGCTTAGACATCAGCTCACATCTCCAGCTCCAGGGGCCTCAGGTCTCAAATGGGGTGATCCTGCCGCCTCTTCCCAGCTCCTGGTGACTGGAACAATGCTCTGCGTGCCTTGACCTCTGCGTGCCTTGACCTGGACGCACCACTCCAACCCCTGCCTCCAAAGTTTCCTCTTCTAATAAAGATTCGAGTCATGAAGATTTAGGGCTTACTTGAATCCAGCATGAGTTAATCTCAACTTGATTATAGCTGCAAAGACCCTAATTAAGTAAGGTCAAGTGCTCAGGTTACAGGTAGACGAGGTTTTGGTGGACCCTGTTCAACCCAGTGCAGGAACTGGGAGTGAAGCCAAGTAACACTTGTCCACAGAAATGCAAATCCCGTCCTGTTCAGAGGAGGATCAGTTGACTTCCTGCCCAGCCACCTTGGAGAAGCCCACTAGTTACCTTCATTTGCATATGCATTGCAATATTCCTGATCTATAAACACATCTGCTCTTCAGATTCTCTTTAAACTGGTCGGAACAGCTGCCTGGTTTCTTCATTCACTAAATAAAATCTTCTCTCTGCCTTCCACTCCACACCTGCCCCAGCCTCCAGGAGACGTCTCCCTGGGGTCTCTGTCCTGAAGCTCAGGTGGCTGAGCCTCACCCAGAGCCTGAGTGCCTGAGCTTTCCTGTCCCAAGCCCACCATGGTCAGGGGCTCCCAAGGGAGCTGGGGTCTGGACATAACTGAGGCCTTGCCCTTTAACAGCCCTACCATCTCGGTCCTTTTAATAAGATGCTGCTGTTCATCCAACTCAACCACGGGCCAGTGTGTTCCAGTGGGCTAAGAGGACCTCACTGCGTTTCCAGTTTCTTCCTGCTTTTCCCTGAATACAATGCAGTATGGACATCTGTCCTCTCTCCCACAATCTTCCTCTGGCATAGCATGGATAGTTAGAAAGTCAGCTCTTATACATCTGGAAAGTTTTCAGATAAATCACCATTTGTATTTTTAAATTGCTTATTTTTTGGAAATGGACAATTTAATTATTTAAAATAGTTCTTATTTGTAAAGTTTTCTTGGTTATCTCTTTGGTAGGTGATTTGAAGCACAATTTCAAAAGCCTTTGGAAGATATGTGAACAACAAAAGGAAACTTTTGGAGGTGACTGGTGTTAACCGGATGTGGTGATTGCAAGGAGACCACAGACGTTTGTCCAAACTCACCAGATTTCACACGCTCGCGGGGTGCAGCTCACTGATACCCTAACAAAGCTGGGAAACCATGTAAAAATTCCACTTACAAGAATAACTAGAACGATATAAAGTGATAGTGGGCTCATCACAGTGGATTGTTTAAGTAAATCAGTATGTGACAGCACAATTCATTGCTATAGGGGTTGGAGCGGAAGCTCAGTGGTTACTGCTCTTGCCTGGCGTGTGCGAGGACCCGGGTTCGAACCCCAGCACCATGCACACAGTAAGTGTTGGAGAAATGAAGGCCAGATGGAAAAATAAATAAAATCAATGCTCTCTGTCTCTCTCCCTCTCTCTTTAAAAACAAAACAAAACAAAACAAAAACAAACAAAGAAGCTAGCGGGAGCTGAGTGTGTTCTCAGGTCCGGATTCCACCTTACACTTGTTCACGCATTATCCTCTCAGACTTCTCAGAACCTTAGAAAGCAGGTATTGCACCCAGACAGTGAGAAACAACTCAAGCTAACTGGGCTGGTGGCACACGCATGTAATCCCAGTGACTCGGGATGGTTGCAAGTTCAAAGCCAGCCTCAGCAATTTAGCAAGATCCTGACCAACATAATGAGACCCTGACTCAAAATAAAAAAATAAAGGAGGGGACTGGAGCAGTGGCTCAACGGTTATGGCACTTGCCTGGCTTGCACAAGGACGTGGGTTCAAACCCCAGCGCCATGTACGCAAAGAAAACCAGATGAGAAACTAAATAAAATTGATTCTCTCTCTCTCTCTCCTCTCTCTCACTGTCCCTATGCCTTAAAAATAAATAAATAAAAAGGGTTGGGGATGTTGAAGTGTGGTTCAACAGGCCCACTGGGTTCAACCCCCTGAAAAATACAACAAAATCAAAAAAACAACGCAAGCTGAAAAGTGCTGAGTTTTTTTGTTTTTTTTTTTGTGTGTGTTTTTTTTTTTTTAAGAGAGGACAGTGAGAGAGAGAGAGAGAGAGAGAAAATCAATTTTTATTGAATTTCTCACATGGCTTTCGTTGCTCTGACACTCAGTTGTGTACATGAGTGCTGGGGTTTGAACCCAAGTACTTGCGCATGCCGGGCAAGTGCTGTAACCCCCGAGCCACCGCTCCAGCCACAAAAGTGCTGAGTTTTTGAATAATGTATTGAAGTGTCACATGTGTTCAGAAAAATTGTGAATGTATAGATTGTTAGCGACCTTTTAGTGAGCCCATTGTGCAACTGTCTTTCAGAGTAACAGCTGGAATAATCTCAGTGACCCCCAAACGTCCCAGTCCCCTTGGCAATCACTGCCCACTCCCCCTTCCCAAAGGCAGACACTTTCTGGTTCCCGAGTCTAGAGATGAGTTGTGCCTGAGTTCTACCCTTTCAAGAGTGAAATTGCACGTAGATGTGCCCTTGTGCAGTTGGCTCCTTTTGGTCAAACTTACATGGGTGACGTTTACCATGTGCTTTGCGTAGCATAGCTCTTCCATTTTCACTGGTATCTAGTGCTCCACTTTATAAACAGCCCACAGCTACTTTATCCAATCTGATGTTGTTAATAAGCTCTTGTGCCCCCACGGTGGTAAGTGAAAATTCTGTGACTATTTCACTATCCCAGTCCCTGTCCTGTGGAACACATATGCCCACTGCAGCTGGGTGTGCTAGTGTTTTTGTGACTCTGTTTTGGACTCCTAGCCAATGTGACATCACAAACATGACACAGAGGATGGAAAGAGCATTCAGTTTGGGGACAGTGCCTGTTCAGTCTGGCTCAATAAATTGATTTTTATTGAGTTTTTCACTTGGCTTTCATTGCTCTAACTCTTAGTTGTGTACGTGGGTGCTGGGGTTTGAACCTGTGTACTCGCGCATGCGGGGCAAGCGCTGTAATTGCTGAGCCACCGCTCCAGCCCCCATTCTGAGCTTCTTTTACTCAGCACTTTTTCTTCATCTTCAGCACCTGTTGCTGCTGAGTGGCAGATGTTCAAGGAAGGCCTAGGAATGAATGAGCGGCAAGTCCGCGGTTCCAGAAGTCATTGCTGTTAGGTAGCACTTGACCAGGGAAACGCTGTTTTGAACCTTATCCTGTTATGCCCAAGTCTCGATTCCCTAAAGACCACCAAGGAGCTGAATCCGATGCAAACACACGAGGGTCGTTTAATGCAGACTCGAGCCTGGGCTCCCGTCACTGTCATGAATGCAGGGGATCCAGGGAGAGCCCCGAGCCCTACCTAGTACAGCGATACTTTTATAGAGTTTCACGGTCAAGTGGGAAATTCAAACAAAGCAGAATACACGATTGGTTGATCTTCTAACATATATATTTCTATCAGCCATGGTACCCTTTGTCTCGGACTTCTACCATATATAGTTTGGTATGTTCCTGGAATGTTAGGTATTGGCTTGTGAGCTCCTGATTGGCTATTGCAAAGGGTCAGTGCATCTGGTGGTATGAAACATGGTTTGTTGTTCTTTGTTCTTAGTAAACTGGAACTTAGGCCTACTCCAAATACTATTCAAAAATGGAGCTTCTAAAGGCTACAGCATTAATGGTTACGACACGGTTAAATTGCTGTGCACTTTCTTTCAGCAGCGGTTCAACTGTTCTGCACTGTCTTACACTCTCCCACACTCCCTTGCACTCGCTCGCTAAAGCTTGCCCAAGCCACCGCTCTGCACTCTCTCAATCCTCCAACTTAGAACAAGAACCATCTATCCCTAAACCCCAGTCCCACCTCCAATACTCCACCATCATGCAAAACACCCTAAACACCCATCATGATGATGCAGGGTTTTTGAGATGAGGGTGGATTCTCTGCTCCCACTGGCAAATGGAGTCTGGGCCGTTACAGATTCCAGCAGCCAAAGTAGTTCATTTCTAGTGCTTGCAGCTATTCCCAGCTAAAACTGGGAATTTGGGCTGGCTTCAGGTGTCTGCAGCCCAAATAGTGTTAGCAGCTCCCCAGCCAAGAGCTGGGTGTTACAGCTCTTGGTGTGGAATTTCACCCCAGGAATTGGGCACCAATCTTCTTCTGGGTACTTCTCTTGCAAATTTGAAGAATAAAATCTACGGGCAACCATGGAAGGGAAGAGTAAAAGGTGTAGGATTTATTTAAGGAAGGAGAGCAGAGTCTCCGCAAGGTGGAGGGGCATCTGGAAGCAGGACACCGTCTGAAGTGTGTTAGACCAGGGATTATATCGGTTTGGGTGTGAGCCTTGATTAAGATTCATGGAAAGCAGGCACTGAGAAAAGCACCAACATCATTGATTAAACTGTACGTAAAACAGGCATTGAAACTAAGCACCAAAACCATTTGGCTAAAATCTATGCAAAACTGGTAGCAATCTTTCCTAGATTCCATCTGTGTCCACCCCCACTTCTCAGTTTTCCTGCCTCTAGGAGGAAGGAGTTGCTTGCACAGGTGAGCCTCTTGGTCTTCTGCATATGAAGGCCCTGAGCGCGCCTGTTAATGGCTCTTCCAGGTGTGCTTGAATGGGCCCCTCGGTCCCTCACTACCTAGCCATTTCACTATCTCTCCTGAACTATCTCGATAAGAAAGGACCCTTCTCTGACTGGTCCCTAGCAACACCCTAATCTTCTTTTCCCTTAGTCTTCGATATCTATCCCAGTCTGTAAGCAGAAGAGGGTTCCCAGAATCTCCTGGGGTCCCCTCTGCAGGCTTCTCCCAAGAAACCTCTGTCACAGTTGAGCCACTGCCACTCTCCTCTCTATTGCCTCCTCTTTCCTTACATCTTGGTGCTGAAACCTGGGACTCGGTTTCCCGGGTTCCCACCATGGGTGGCCTCTCTTGGCCTTCCCTTGACCTTGACCTGGTCTCTCTCTCTCTCTCTTTCCCTCTCTCTATCCACCACTTCTCCCTCCAGCTGCTCCAGTAAAGACCATCCACATTGAAGGACATCACATCCACCACTGGTCATTGCTTATTGGGTGACTGACCCCCTCTGACACTTATGGGTTCACTGGAATCCCTGCTATGGTTTCTCTCTCCAGGTGATGCGGGGGTTTTTGAGATGAGGGCGGATTCTCTGCTCCCACTGGTGAGTGGAGTCTGGGCTGCTACAGATTCTAGCAGCCAAAACAGCCCGCTTCTAGTGTTTGCAGCGATTCCCAGATAAAACTAGGAATTTGGGCTGACTGCAGATGTCTGCAGCCGAAAGTGCCAGCAATTTTTCAGCTAAAAGCTGGGTGTTGCAGCTCTTGGTGTGGTGGAAATTCATCCCGAGAATTCGGCGCCAATCTTCTGGGTTCTTGTCTTACGAATCTGAAGAATAAAATCCATGGACAACCATGGAAGGAGGAGTAAAAGGAGTAGGATTTATTTAGGAAGAAGTGCAGAGACTCCGCAAAGCGGAGGGGCACCTGGAAGCAGGACACCGTCTAATGGAGGTCAGGCCAGGGGTTGTATTGATTTGGGGTCTGAGCATAATTAACATTCATGCAAAGCAGGCATTGAGAAATGCATCAACCCCATGGTTAAAATCTATGTAAAACAGGCATTGAAACTGTCAAGAGCACCATTGGTTAAAACCAAAGGTGGCAAATACTTCCTAGTACCCACCTGTGACCACCCCCATCTCTTAGTCAGGACTAGGAGGAGCCTCAAGGGCTTTTTGCATTTGAAGGCCCTGAGCATGCCCTGTCAATCACTCTCTGCCTCTACCAGCTAGCTCTTGGGTAGGGGCCCTCTATCCTGACTACCTAGCCATTTCACTGTCTCTCCCTAATCTGTCTCACAGGGATAGTGTTCCCCTGAGGATTCTGTTCCTCCAAAAATCCTAGCTCTAGGTGAGAGAATCCCCCAACCACCGCTGGGTGGTTAATGACTTGCCTTGTTTGGGGACTCCCATCAATGGCCCATCGCTCCACTGGTCATTCTAGGAATGACCTCAGAGAAACCAAACTCTCATGGGGAGGCCCCATGATTTTGGCCTTTCTCTCCACCAAAGTCCTTGTGGGCCCTCCTCAATCCATTTCATCCAACAGGGGCCAAGCCTCATCAATGCTTCCACTAGACACCCCCTTGGGGGGCCTTCCCAACCAGACCCTGGGTCTCCAAGACGCAATTGAAAGACTGGTGTTCTGTAATATTGCTTGGCCCCAATATAGGCTGGACTATAACAGTCACTGGCTGGAAAATGGCTCATTTTACTCAGAGATCTTAAACTCCCCATGGCAATGGCAAATGGTCTGAGGTTCTCTGTGTCCAGGCCTCTGCTCCAGGCTTGGTCCTTCTACTCCAGACCTTTCTCTCTGCTCACACTACTCAACTTTCCACATTCTTCTCTTCAATGAAAAGCCCTCAGGGCATCCCTCTCTTGGGACTTCTGCTTCCTGTCTGACCCTGTGTTCATGGATCTCATTCCTTGAACTAGCGAGAACCCACCTGTCTCCCTCTCTGTTACATTTCTAGGATTCACCTGGGATCTACAGAAGGATGAGTAAATGGATGAAGGAGCTCTCCTCTCTCTCCTCTGTGCTTTTTCTTAGTGCACAAACTGCCCTTCTCTCCCTTCTCTGCAGAAACGCCTCTTCCACCGTACTGTACGCCCTGGTGCTCAGGCTTCTCCCAGCTCCCTTGTGTGTTCCACTGATCCTCAATTCTTTCACCCTCTCTCAAGTCCCTAACCCCAAGTCCATCTCCGCTGTTGGTCTTGCGCACCTAAATACACGTATTTTGTTTTTTATTAGTCTCATTTTGTCCAAGTAGAGTTTTTTTTTTTAGCCCTCTGTTTTTTTCTGTTATGTTTATTCAGAGGGAAATTAAAAGATCTAGTATCTCTGTTTCCTATCCATTTTTATGTATATTTGTGCACACTTGTGTGTGTGTTGTGTCTATGTCAGGTCTACATGTGTTTCTTGTCTATATGGTACCCAAACTGTCATATAGATAAATGAGTGCTCATAAGTTAAAATTAACTTTTGGTTCATGTGACAAATTGGTTCACAGCATAGGGTTTATGAAGGGTAAATCTCAAAAACTTTCTGATTGGGTTGCCTGTGGTTAGCATGATCCACTGAAGTTATTTTAGGTTCTTTTCTAAAGTCAGATGTCAATGCACTGAGCTAGGCCAGAACCCCTATGTAGCAAAACGTTTCTTAAGATTGATCTGCCCTTATCCCTCAAGACAATCCTTGGTGTCAGGGTTTATTGTTTAGGGACATCTCTGGTGAAATAAACAACTGCTGTTTTGGATCATTACCATACACTATGTATTCTAAATTTTGCTTCAAAAGTTAAACTTGGGGGCTGGAGCGGTGGCTCAGTGGTTTCGGTGCTTGCCTGGCAAGCACGAGGACCCAGGTTCAAACCCCAGCACCACGTACACAACTAAGAGTTGGAGCAACTAAGGCCATGTGAAAAACTAAAATAAAGTTGTTTCTCTCTTTCTCTCTCTCTCACTGTCCCTCTTTCTTTCTTTAAAAAAAAAAAGTTAAACTTGTTTAATTTAAGGACATCAGCGTAATTGTGATGGTATTACCGACTTATTGTGTATTAAGTGTGTTCATCCCCTCCAGGCACACAAATCTTTTGAGGTATGAAACTTGGAGAGCACTTTACCAAGTTGGTGTTTGCAGACTAAATTTGTCTACAACAGTAATCTCTTTTCAGACTGGTATGGAAATAAATCAGGTTGGAAATTTCTTTATGTCATTTAATGTTTTGTGGTTAGATATCCCATTATAATCTGTAATAAGGAAAGTTCAGTTTGCTTGAAGGTTGACAATGTAGAAACTTGCATAGGTTTGAACAGAGCTCCTCCTTGCCTGAGATAATTATCTGGCTCACACCTTACTCCACGATAGGATGATTCAAAACAAGGCTAAATTGAAGCTCATTTAAAGTGTGTTCAAAGGATAGATTTACAGATCTTCATCAATGCAAAATAGATACCGAAGACATTAATGTTAAAGAAATTGTTTCTTATTTAAAGCTATAAGGCAAGCTAAATGTTTTGGAGCTTATTAATTCCATTTTGTGGTTTCTTTATAAACTTTATAAGTGTTGCCTATTAATGTTTTCCAACAGAAAAAGGGCTTACTATAAAACTGTACACATTAAAGTTAAAGCCCAATACTTCCTCTTTTTTTTTTTTTTAAGAGAGAGGGACAGTGAGCAGTGAGAGAGAGAGAGAGAGAGAGAGAGAAAGACAGAATCAATTTTATTTCATTTTTCACGGACTTTCATTGCTC
>PVKS010054311.1:0-10109 GCA_004027875.1 Aplodontia rufa
GACTCTGAGATTTCAGTGTGGTAGTGTGGAAATGGGTGAACCAGGAGTGTGGAGAAGTTGTGGTTCTAGATGGACTGAGTAAGGGGTGGGGCATGGTGAGTTCCAAAAGGTGTAACATCGCAATGTAGTCTTGAAGTGATCTGCTCTGAAGGCAGAGGAGAAATCCTGGGTGGACTGAGGTTCAGAGATGGAGGATGGGGTCTTGGAAGAAGCCTTAGTGGGGTCATTGGGCTATGGAAAGATACTTTAAAATGCTAAGAGAAACCGAATGAGAAAGAGAACTACTCTAATGCCATGGGGCTGAGGGTAAGTCATCTAAAATGTGAACAGGAAGGAAGCTAAGGAAAACCAAAAATACCTAAAAATTGAACGACTGGCAATTAAGAGGTCAGGCTGAGCAATCTCACAGGTATTCAGTATTTTAACTGAAATTCAGATATAAGGGTAAAAAACAATTCAGTAGAATCAGTTGTAATATCTTTTCAGGAACTCATGATCTCCTAAAATTGATAAAAAAAAATATCCCTTTCTGCCCACGGGGGACCAGGCTATTCAATAAGTAGGATCTAAAGGTGGAAATGGGTCATCTGTTTTTTCCCATTCAACATAAAATTTTAACTTATTCTTTCAAAGTCCCCCATATCCCTAATAGGATGCTTAGCTTCTTGAGTCTTGTTTTGCTCAATGTTTTTTTTTTTTTAAATTTTCCTATGGTTTCTGGCACAGTGCCTTGAACATGGTAAAAACTCAGAAAATAACTGTTAAATTCCCCGTCTTCTTAATCCTGTAAAATAAGACCTTAGGTATGAAGATCAGGCAGGCAAACTGACCTTAGCAAATTAAAACACAGTGAGGACCCCTCCTCTGGGGACTCCAGCCTCTGTGAACAGAAGCCAGAAGTTCAATAACAGCCAGTTCAATTTCCTTACCAACCTTGAGTTCTAGTCCCTGTAGCGGCTTTCACATCCACTGTGCTAGCCACCCCAAGGCCCTGCTTCACAGGTAATCCTTAGCACCCTAACTTTTTCAAACCTTCCACGTGAAATTCCAAATGCGTTGCTGTTCTATGCTTTCCAGGTGAGATTCCACTAAAAAGTGGTTATCCCATAGGAAAGGAAGTATTTGTTACATTCTAATCTGGGAGATAGGAGACTGGGGACCTAACTTCTGTTCTGAACCTGCCATATGATGATTCAATTTGGGATCAATTAGCTTCCCTTCTTAGGAATCTGTTTTGTCCTCTTGAAAATGGGTTTATCTCAATACATTCTGACCATTTAGTGAAAACTCCCTAAGCAATTCATAGAGGGGAAATGGGCATTTCAAGTGGTGAGATGAAGACAGATTGAACGGATGATCTATCTAGTAGCATTTTATTATTCAGAAAATTATTTGCCTATAGAGTCTCTATGTTGTTTAAAAATACCATTTTATCATGAACACTTTCAACATGGAGCAAGCCAAAAACTTTACATGAACACCTATCTACCCACTGCTTAGATTCTATTCTTAACATTTTCCTCTACTTGTTTTATCATGTTATCTTTCCATCTATTTATGGTCTATTCAGTGAGTATCCCTATTATTTATTTTTGATCCCTCTGGGCATTATCACCCTGCTCAGACACCACAGACCTGTAAGAAAGTTCGGGAAGGTTAGCAATTAGCCATTGAGACAAACTGGAATTTGCAGATTGGCAATGCACGCCATCTTGGTGCCCTCTGAGCAAGGTTTTCTTCCTACAATCTTGAGAACAGAGCATTTGCTAAAAGAATGCATCCACTGAATAATACGACTCTTAAAAGGGGAAGATTGAGTTATAAAAATAAAATAAAACAGGACTGGAGAGGTGGCTCAGCAGTAGAACACTTGCCTGGCGTGTGTGAGGACCCGGGTTCAATCCCTAGCACCACATACACAACTAAGTAGAGGAAAAACAAAAACAAAAAAAACCCCCAAACAAACAAAAAAAAAAAAGTAAAAAGAAAAAAATTTGCTCTTTCTCACTTTCTTACTCTTTTAAAAAATACGATAAAATGAAACTGAATTTTTAGATCCAAATAAATGATATTCAATACAGCAGTCTCCAGCAGAGTTCATATACTTATTCCACTATTGCCATCCCACAAAGCATTTTTTTTTTTATTGTTTTGGTACTTTTCTTCTGGAATTTCCCCTCAGAACTCTTTCTCACAAGAAAACTGACTTTATTGCTTCTGGAGAGGCCACACTGATTGTACCCGTAATCACTACTGAAGCCACTCTTTCTCCCTTTGATTCCATTTGTGGCTCTAGTTTTCATTACCTGTAAGTTTACGTGGGCTGAAGTAGCCCACGTGGATTCCCTAGGGTTGCAGACATCTAAGGAGAGAGATTTGATAACAAGAAGATTCTCTCGTCACTCTGTGATACTGAGCGGTTCAACGTCGAATGTCTGTGCCTCAGTTTCCTCTTCTATAAAATATGGCCAAGCATTTTATATTGACTGATTAGAGTGTTGTAATGAGATTGTTTGTCTTAGAAACCTAAAGTCCCTGTAAATATGAAAAATACATAGGCATTGTGATTTTAGCTATGTGTAAGTAAAATCCATAAGGAAAGAAAAAAGAATGAAAGGAATACAGCATAGTGCTAGCGTACTAGAATTATAGATGAATGATGATTTCTTGTTTCCAGAGTCATTTATAGTATGATATTATCTTTGTCATGAGAAAGTATGTTAGAACTAAGCATCAGGTGTTCTTATCATTTTAGGACAAAAAACAGTGATTTTTGGAATAGTGAGCTAGAGCAGGAAACAGCCACCCATTTGGGAGATGAGATGTTGTGTCCAATAGTAGCCCTGACCCTGATTTATAGCTTCCATGTCCTAAGCTCATTCATTTACTTTGCATCCCTGGGTAACAGCTGGAGTTTCTCAAATGTGGTGAGAATATCCGAATGTCACTAATTCTTGAAGATTGTATCATTTCTGAGCTATAAGAGGATTTGGGGAGGTTAGAATAACTGTTTATTAACCTGCTAACTCTTTATCTTCCGCAGTGTGCCCCTTTCCAAGTGGGATTAATGGTGACTCCCAGAATAGACTTTCCACCTACACATCTAGGACAAAGCTTATGTGAGCAGGAAGGTGGGTGGAGTGTGGAATGTCTAAAGACCCAGTGTAGATGGAGAGGAACAGAGAATGTCAAGACAGGGAGGTCACAGCCAATGCTGATGACAAGCCAGCTCAGAGGACATAGCTTTGAGATTCTTTTCCTGTGCTCTTTGGTTCTAGGTTACCTTTTTTCTCTTCAGGACCTTTCTCAAGGGATTTAATTTACATCAGAATTTTACTTCCAACCTTGGTCTCCTGCAGTGAAGTTTTAGAAGTTGATAGTTGTGAAAAATGAACATTTTTAAAATTGTTACTGGTTATAGAAAGAGAAATGGAAGAATCTGGCAGGGCATGGCCCGAGGACTCAGCAGTGAATCATCTGATCCCTTCAGGTTCTGTGTTCTTGATGCTTACCTTCTCTGCCTGCAGGATGTGGGACCAAGATAGCCTCATGATTAAGACCTTTCACTATCTCAGAAGCGTGTCCAGCATTGAGATGGACTGAGCTAGGGAAGTCCGTGATCTGCGCCTCTCCTCCCTCTTCCCAGTAACAATAAACACATCGGAATGCTTAATACGATATGACAACCACCACAATAAAAACAATGATGCTAACTCAAGTTTAAAGAAAGGTGATCTGCCCAGAAATTAAGTGGAGACTGAGGATGCAGGAGCTCACAGAGGAAGAGCAGGGGAAAGGACCCGAGAGCTGAAGGCTGGGGTTACAGGATTTCACAATAAACTGCATTTGTCCCAAGAGACAAAACAATGTTCTCTACGTAAAGCCAAATGCCTTCCCTGACTTCGTAGATGTTATGGTTTAGATATTAGGTGTCCCCCAGAAGGTCATTTGTGAGGTAGTGCCTGAGAGTTCAGAGGTGAAATGCCTGGGTTAGGAGAACCTTAACCTAATCAGTGCATTAATCCCCTGATAGGGGTTAACTGAGTGGTAACTGTAGGAGGTGGCCCGTGACTGGCGGAGGTGGCGGGTCTTTGGGGGCGTGCCTTTGGGGTATGTATTTTGCTTTGAGTGGAGTCTCTCTCTCCACTTTCTGATCATGTCCTGAGCTGTTTCCTCCATCTCTCTCTTCTCCCATGATGCTCTGCCTCACCTCAAGCCATAAGGAATGGAATCAGCTGTCAATGGCCTGAGACCTCTGAAACTATGAGCTCCCAAATAAACTTTTCCTCCTCTAACATTGTTCTTGCCAGGTCTTTTAGTCACAACCATGAAAGAGCTGACTAAAACCATAGATTAGAAAACTCGCCTTCCCAGGTTCAGAGAAAGTTGCCAGGAAGCTTTCCTTCTCTGTAGACGTTTGGACAAAACAAGCAAGCAAATCATCAACACAGAATTAAAACCCTAGGTCTGAGCTGAATGTTTGCACGGGTCCTGACTTGTTGCTTCCTGAGAAGTGTGAGGACCACAAGCTGAGAGATCAAGGGAAGAACTGGTCTCAGGGCCACTGAAACTGATATTGTTGGCAGAAGGAAAATAAAAACTGCTCAAGATGACTTTTCAGAAGTTGGTTCTTGGGAGACTTGCTCAGAATGATCCACCATAATCCAGGATGGGTGTACAGTTAGAAATTTCAATCATGTGAGGAAAGAAACCAACCATGAGGGACAGTCAGCAGACAGCAAACCCCAAAACAGATGTGAGAACGGTAACCCTGGGAGACACACAAACATGCGTGTTCAAAGAACTAAAGAAACAGAATACAGGGGCTGAAGGGGTGGCTTGGCGGTTATGGCGCTTGCCAGGCATGCGCAAGTACACAGGTTCAAACCCCAGCACCCACGTAAACAACTAAGTGTCAAAGTAACGAAAGCCATGTGAAAAACTCAATAAAAATTGGTTCTCTCTCTCTCTCGCCATCCTCTCTTTTTTTAAAAAAAGAAAGAAGAAACAGAATACAGAAAACATAATGGAAAATCAGGACAGCATAGAAGAGATCTGAAAAAGAACCAAATAGAATGCGAAATGAAAAATATGGAATGTTGAAATTAAAAACCCAAAGGAGAGGATATATTGTAGATATGATTGTAGAAATACCTAGTAAGAATGAAAAGTTAAATGACAAACTTACAATCAGCAGAACAAAAGAGCTGAAAATTGTAAAAAATAGTAAAAGGAATAATGATAGTGCTGGTATAAATTTAGGCAGATGTTTATTGGAGTTGTGGCTCTCGGGCCAATTTCTCCTGTGCCACCATAATGAGGGCGGGCATGGGAACTGGTATCTGGCCAGAATGGCAATCAGGGAAAATGGCATTGGACCTTCTCCAGGCAGCTAGTTTTGCTGGCTAACTGGAAGTTCATGATGGGGTTGGTCCTTCAGAGATTGGCTGGTGGGTCCATCAATCCATTGGAGCTTGTCCACCATCATCCAGATTGGCTGTTGGTTCCGAGGGCAAGCTGCCCTTTGCCCTGCCCCTTAGCCAGCAGGCATGGCCTCATTGTCCTGGCTAAAGCCACGCCCCCAGCCAGCCTAACAAAAATATTAATAATAGAAAGATTTGAGAAACTCATCAAGGAGATAAAGAGATGGGAACTATAAAAGGGTGGTTTTCACAGAGACTAGACTGAACAGGTCCAAGATGCATTTAACAAGACTCTCAGAGGGCGGAACACGAAGATCTTTCTCATAAACACGAGAACCGCTGAAGCAACTGTTAAGTGATATGCTGTAGGAAGAAAGACTGAACCAGGAAGGAAAGCATGAGGTGGTGGAAGTAATGTCCAATCAAGAAGCTGGCGATCACGCTCATACATCTAAATAAGCAATGACTATAAAATTCATACAAAGGAACATATCAGTTACATTAGTACCATCGTTACTAGTGGAGATTAGAATGAATGAAAGGTGAAGTAGAGGCCACCATTGGAACAGTTTAGACCCTTGTATTGATAGAAAGATTACAACATTGTACTAGATTCTTATAAGTTAATTATCATGCCAAAAATTGAAATATAACCACTGCAAGAATAAAATAATCTTGGCCAAGTGTGGTAGCAAACAATTGTAATCCCAGTTAATTTGGGAGACAGGAGGATCTCAAGTTCAAGACCAACTTCAGCAACTTAGTGAGGTCCTATCTTAAAATAAAAATAAAAAGGACTGGGGATGTAGCTCAGTTTACCACCCCTGTGTTTATCTTCAGTACCACAAAAATAAATGTATAGCCTCTAAATTAATTATTTATGAATATTTATCAATTATTTATTAATTATTGTGTTATAGGAAAGTTAACACAAAACAAAAATAAATTTGGTTACTCCAATAGAAGAAACAAGAAACAAACATCATATAATAGGAAACATATCCAAAGCTATAAATAATCAAAATAAATGTAAATGAATCAGAATCAAATGTTAACGTTTTCTCAGATTGGATAATTGCCCCTGAAAATATAAATCTCTGTCTAAAATATCCTGAATGTTTTCAGAACTTGCCTTCAGACTGCTTCAAGATATTTCATTTCTGTTATTTTCTGCACAAGGGGTAAAAATGCATGTTTCTGTGATCAGGCAGAAAAAAGTTCAATGTATAAAAAACAAAACATAAACATCATTAACCCATGTCATGAAGTGCTGCTGATGGAAGCTAAATTGCTTTCTTGGATTAAGAGTAAAAACTTCCTAAAAGTAATCGAAGCTCTTTAGCTTCCTAAGGAGAACAGGTAATTCAGCCTTTTGCTCTGTGGGACTGATCCAAATGTTTCATTATGTAATAGTAAATTGACCCATTCATTCAACAATAATTAAGACAAGCCATATGCCTCTTACCAGTGCTCATAGCTGCAATTTTGTGATTTTTAAGTTGCCCCCCACAGCTACTTAATAACATTTGAAAGGTGAAGAGTGTGGGGCAAGTGGCCTGTGCCTGTAGTCCCAGCTACTTGGGAGACAGAGACAGGAGGATCACCCTGTGGCCAGGAGTTCAAGGCCAGCCTGGGCAAAACAGCTAGACCCTGCCTTGAAAAAGTCAGAAAACAAAATGAAACAAAAACGCCAAAAACCAACCAAACCAACAAAAAACAAGTGAGGAATTGTATATTCAGGACAGGAAAGTGTTGCAGCCATGTTCTCTTCTGGCAAAAAAATTTCCAAAGCCAGAAAGAAAGTGAATAGCAGCCCTCAATCTGACATTAGGGACCTATGTCCCTCAGGCAGGCTCTGAGGCTTGCCAGTGTTCTCTGTCCCCTGGACTTCATCCACTTAGTGATTCCTAGAGTCAGAATGTGTCAGAAAGAACCTGCCACATTTCCAACCCACCAAACTGCTCTAGAGACAAGAGCAACTGGACCCCCACCCCTATCACAGGCACACAGAGATCAGCCTCACAGAGTAGCAGGACAAATGACATTTTCTTAGTTTATGTTCCTACTCCTGGGTCTCCTAGATTATAAGAATCCTATTCTAATTTCCCTGGTCCAGGCTGACCTAAGGCCCATATTCATGATGATTTGAGCAAATGGAGACATTGGAACCAATGCACATAGGGATACCACTTGGGGAAACAGAGTCAAAGCAGAATTCTTTTTTTTTTTTTTTGGTATGGGGGAGGGATGGAACCCTGGAGCACTTAACCACTGAGCAACATCCCCAGCCCTTTTAAAAATATATTTTATTTATTTTGAGGCAGGATCTTGCTAAGTTGTTTAGGGCCTGGCTAAGTTGCTGAGGCTGGCATTGAACTTGCAGTCCTCCTGCCTCAGCCTCCTGAGCTGCTGGGCTTACAGGCATGCACCTCTGCACCCTGCAGCAAGTAGTACCTTCTAAATTTCTTCACTTTGCTTGCTCCTCAAGTTCATTTTCCTTCAATAACGTGACCAAACTGAAAAGAAGTGACTGCTTGTCCCCAGGCTTGAGAGACCCCTGACTTTCCTTCTTTCTAAATGGAATCCACATGTCTCTGGAGGAAGGATCTGGGGAAAAGATGAAAGGCTCTTTTCCGTCTTCCATCTGCAGCATACGAGATAACAGGTAAATAATTTTCCACCTTGTAGTCTACCCCTGAGCAGCTCTGGAATCTTATCTAGGGTCTCTTTAGGTCTGATTTGCCTTTACCCCAGTGAGGTGATTGAGCAGCCGCTGGCTGACTTAGCTGACTTGGCGTTGCGTTTCGCGTCAGATACACAATCCCCTTGTAAAAAGAAGCTAGGACCTTTCAGGCCACAAAAGTCAGGCAAAAATCATCTTTTTATGAACTCAAATCCTGGCTGTCATAGTAAATATAGGATGGTTTACAGTCACAGGGCACACAGATTGGCTTCATGAAGGCAGACTCCTGGAGCTCAGCTGGGTGCCTTGATATTTGACTCTTCGGATGGAGTTTGGCCCAGTGGAAATGTTTGCCAGTGATTTCCATCAATGTAGAAAAACAGGACTTGCAGCCCATAAATTCTCTGCCTGGCCAAGGGTGGGGGTGGGTGGGTATGGTGGGGTCTGGAGGCAGGGTCAGAAGACAGAGGGTGGAAGATGTTAAAGGACTTCCATCAGGATAATGTTTCTGGGGTTTTTGAATCTGTCTTTCACGTTGGACATTTTTATAGAGCCATTCAATCCCAGGATGTAATGGAGATCAGAGCCAGGAGGGAGGGGGTGCAATGTCAGGAATTGGATAGGGTTACTGTCCCCCTCCACCGTCTGTCCCTCATGTGTGCCCTGGCTGCCACGCTGGTGACAGGATGTTAAATGTTTGCAGAGTGGACCAGGGTGTCTGTGCACAACAGACACGTTTTCCCCTGCCTCTCTTGGCTTGTCCCAACCAAGCTGTGTCTGACTCATCTCCTGGCACTCAGAAGGAGCTCAGCAAACTCTTGTAGGCTGCCGGAGCTCCTTTTTACTAGAGGCAGAATTAAAGTTACTACTCTCTTACTCTGACAAAGACAGTGGCAAAGGTGATGAGAGCCGGTCATTTGTTCTGGTTTTTAGGTATTTTGAAAAGGTAGAGATAGTGGCCTTTGCTTGGGAATTCACCATCTAGAAGGGACCTCTGCAGCATGCCTTCATCTGCTGTGGGTTTCCCTTGCAGCTGAGTTCCCTGGTCCCATGGGAGCCCATCACCACGGAACACTTCTGAGGGTGCTGTCTTGGTTGTCTCCAATACCGGGGTCTCCACATCCTTTGTCTGCCCCATGTGTCTTCTCTCTGCACCTCTGTGATTGGGACTTTGGTACTTGCCAAACGCACAGCTCTGTCTTCTTAATGCTTGTGTGAGTGAACTGCCTGCCATGTGGTGTGGTTTCCATCCCAGGCTGGAATTCCCCAGCGTCTGCATCCTGGCGCATGTCGGATACAAAGGAGCCAATCCATTCATGAATGGTTCTGGCCTGGCAGCATCTCAGGGTGAGTGCTTTTAAGAAAATCAGCAGCGGAGGGAAAGAAAAATGAACTCCAGTGTTACCTCCTAGGATGGAGACTGATTGGTGGCGATGGAGAATACTGCACAGACACACCCAAAGTCTGAGCTTCCCTTCTTGCGCTAGGGCAGGGAATGTGCTGGCTGCTTATTGCAGTCACCAGGGGAGCTTGTGAATGCCAGTGTCTCGGTTTGGTCCTCAGGGACTTGAATTTTATTGGCCTAATGTGGCCTCCAAGACATCAGTGCATCTTTTACAAGCTCCCGGGATAATTCTATCATGCATCAAGGACTGGAACCTCTGCCTGAGATGTGTTATAATCAGAAGCAGGGGAGATGGAAGCAGTTTGATTCTGGTCTCTTAGTGTGTCTTTTACACTTGCAACCCCCATAGGCTCAACATTTTAAGATTTTGCACTTTGCTGGAATTGAAGTTTGAATTTCACCAACCTCCTCTCAGTGGGGTGATCTGAGGAATGTCACAGTAATATCCTACATTTTCTCTCCGTCTTCTAAAGATAGGTTTAAATTTGTACCTGAAGTACTAAGTACTTTTAGTTCAAAACCAGATTCTGTGTTAGGCACCTGTATTGCAGTTATACTTAGAATAAAATAGAATTATAATATTTAATTATTTAGTGAC
>PVKS010054312.1:0-10110 GCA_004027875.1 Aplodontia rufa
TCACTGGGGGGATGCCCTGTAAGGGTGCATCTTCCCTCTAGCCACTTCCCCTTTCTCCCCCTTCTCTGCTTCTCAGAGGCCATGAATTAAGCTGTGCCCTCCACCATGCCCTTCATCCACAGTGCTCTGCCTCATCTTGGACCTACAGCAATGAAGTTGGCCCACCATGAACTAAAACTCTGAAATAATGAGCCAAAATAAAACTTTTCCTCCTCTAAGTTGTTCATGTTGGGTATTTTGGTCATAGTGGTGAAAAGCTGACTAACACAATTACCAAAGACAATAAACGGAAGCAAGGATCATAAACTATAAAATGGACGATCCTGTAATTTTAAATTAAGAGATTTAGTTGAATTGTTATTCAACTAAATTCTCTTAATTACTAGGCATTATTCCTTATTTTTTCAGAAAACTAATGTGGCCCTTTTAATCCCTTACATGACCTTCAGAAAATGAAATATAAAATATAAAAAGTGGTAGATGAATTTATAAAAGCAAACAGATATTCTTATACCTGAAGTGTGCTGCAGTTTCCCCATTTGTCATTTAAACCTTTCCTACAGAATATGTACATGTACCAGAGGAGGAGAAGGAAGTTTTAAAACAATCTGAACTGGTCCAGAGGGACAAATGAGAAAGAGCTTTCAAATCTCATCCAAGACTTCCTTTCTATTCCTGAAGCTCTTAAGCCACAGACTTAAGGAAAAGGATCATTTACAAAGTTTCAATGTTTTTCTTTTTCTTTTTTCCTTTTTTCCAGAGAGAAAGGGATACATAAATATGTTTAGATAGATGAAATAAATTTAATTCAGTTTTTCATGTCAGCTTCATTGCTCAGACACTTTGCTCTGTACGTGGTGCTGGAGTTCAATTTGAATCTGAGTCCTTGCACATGTCAGACAAGGGCAGAAACCACTGAGCCACTGCTCCAGCTCCTCAATATTTTTCTTAATCCTTATTTCCATCTTGCACAGAAGGCTACTCACACACTTCCATCTTAAAATATTTTCCTCAGAACAACACAGAACCTGTGTCTCAACAGTTTAATTTAGAATACAGCTACTCACAGAATCTAAGATAGCTGTCACATCAGAGTCATCTCTTGACAACTCACGCAAAACAAAGTTTGCAAATCCTGATAATTGACTCAGCATTTCTACAGAAAGAGGGAAAGAAAACATAAGAATCAATAAAGGACAGAGGCTGCACCTACATTGGTAACCATATCACCAGTAAGAAAACTATGAAGGTGATATATGTATACAGCCTAATGATGTCTTTAAAAAGCTATTTGAGTATATACAGTATAGTCAGCACAGCGGCAATAGTAGAGATTGTAATCACCTTCATTGATATTATTTTTAAGAATAAAATACATGAACACAATCCTTAAATACAAGTACGTGATTATTGTTCATCTTAAATGTTATCTTTAATGTCCTTTCTCTCACAACAGGCTCATTTACAATGATGAATTTCTTAGTCTTCCTTCCACTGATAACTAATTCTCCCCTACTTGTTCAAATAAGCCCTGTGATTCAGCAAAAATTTTTCTCTGTATGTGCCCCAAGAACCCCATTCTTTCATTAAGCTTTCCACATGAACCAAGTCATTTTACTAAGTTAAATATCATCATTGCTCAAAACACATATAGCACTAAATATATATATTAGAAAAAAAGGAAGAACTGAAACCAATAACCTATGCTTCTTATGTAGGAAATTAGAAAAAGAGTAAATTAAAGATTAGAGCAGAAATTAATAAAACTGAAAAAAGAAAAATAGAGAAAAACAATAAAAGAAAAAAGGTGACTCTTTAGGAAAAAACCAACAAAGATGATAAAGTTCTAGTCAGTTTGATCAAGAAAAAAATAGAGAAGACAAATTATTGACATCATAGATGAAGACAGAACATCATTACTGATCTAAAACACATTCAAAGAGAATTCATAAATTCAAAGTAGTTGAAGCGAGTCGATTTCTTGAAAGATACAAGTTATCAAAATTCAAGAAAAAGTAGAGAATCTGAATACATATAGGGAGATATGTGTGTGCATATAAATATACATATATACACATATAAACATGAAATTGGATTTCTACTTTATTTAAAAACTTTCTGAAAATAAAATTTCAGGTCAGATGGCTTCATTACTGAGTTGCAACAAACTTAATATCCATTGTATTTAATCACTTCCATAAGGTACAAGAGGAGGAAACACTTTTATAAGACCAACACTACCTACCTAAAATCAAAGATATTACAAGAAAAGATATCTATGGACCGATATTCCTCATGGTCACTCTCAACAAAATATTCAAAATCCTCAACAGAATATTAGCGAATTAAATCCAGCGATATATAAAAAGCTAATACAGTGTAGAGTTTAAGAAATGCAAGGCTGGCTTGATACATGAAAATCAATGTAATTCACCATAGTAGTAGACTTGATATGGAAAACTACATTATATTAATCAATTCAGGAAAAAAAGCATTGAACAAATTTCAGCATCCATTAATAATAAAAATTCTCAGCATACTAAGAACAGAAATAAATTTCCTTAACCTAAAAAGGCATCTATAAAAATCATACTTCCAACATATTTAATGGTGACAAGCTAAATGCTCTCACCATAAGCTCAGGAACAAGGCAAAGATGTCATCTCTTACTACTTCTATTCAACACTATACTGGAACTTCTAGAAAGTGTAATACACAATAAAAGGACAAAAAGGCATACAAAATGAAGAGGAAGGAATGTAACATTTTCAATCAACAAAAATCATTACTATTTAATAGCATTTCATAAAAAATCTATAAGTCAGCTACTAGAACTAAAACGGTTATAAGGTAAAAAATCAATATGTAAAAATCAAGTGTATTTCTATTATAAGCAATGAAAAAGTAGAATTTGATATTAATAGAATACTATTTACAACAGCATTGGGAAAAAGGAGAAGGGCTTGGGAAGAGATCTAACAGAATATGTGCAGGATAGATATGCCAAAAATATTTTGAGGACAAAAATTTAAAAATTAAAGAAAAAGTCATATACATAGATTTGGACACTTTATGCTGTTAAAGTGTCAATTCTTCCCAATTTGATCTATTAAATTTGTAGAATTACAATCTAAATCCCAACAAGCTTTTAGTAAACATCAGTAAGTTGACTCTAAAATTTACATGAAAAGTCAAGGAAAGTAAGAACTTCTATAGAACTACAATTACAGGACCCTTGCTGTGGAATTAAATCACATTGCCACAGAAACACACAAAATGGTTAGATTTCCATTGCAATCACTCCTCAAATTCATACTTTTTAACTTATACCTCTATTTCAAAGTGTTTCTCAACCAGGTTAAAGTGTTATAGTGTTATTGGGAAGGTAGTGCTATGCAGCTGGAAAAAAGTACATTCAATAGTATAATTAGAAAATTAAAAACATTTTTCATAACTCAAAAAAATACTATTTTCACTAAACAAATTTATATATAGAACTGCCCATCAAGCACTGCTCCAGTTGCTTTACATATAACTTATTTATCCTCCTTATTTGACTCATTTTATTCTTAAAACAACCCTCCTGAGGAGGTACTATGGATATCCCTAATTTTAAGGTGAGTGAACTACAGCACAGGGAGATTAATTTGCCCAGTCACACAGCTCCCCAAAGCTTCTTGGCTGATAAGAGGTCCATAAAAGGTAATTCAGTTTCTGAGTAACCTCATCACCCAATATTCTTCACCCAGACTGAAAACAGGGATGAGGGCATGAGGAACCTATGTTGTTTTGTTTTGCTTTGCAGTACTGGAAATTGAACCCAGGTCCTTGGGTAGCCTACAAAAGCAGTCTACCATTGAGCTTCACATTCCCAGCCCTTTGTATTTTAAGACTAATGGGTGGTTTTTTGAGCATGATGATTCGTAATAGTATGGCCACAAATAATTTCATATTGTTTATACCACAGGTAGGCTCATAAAAGGACACTACACACATAAAGATGTTCAATAGAGCAGGGCTTGATGGCTAGCGACTAAAAACAACCTAAATCTCCATTGCCAGGAGAGTTATTTTTCTTCAAGTGAAAGCCATAGGAAAGATTGAGGTCTTTTTATATTCATGTATATTGAAAATGCCTAATACAAGTATACCCTCATCCAAAATGCTTGGGACCAGAAGTGTTTCAGATTTTGAATGGTTTTGGATTTTGGAATATCTGCATATACATACATAATGAAGTATCTAGGGACTTAGGACTCAGCCAAACACAAAATTCATTTTTTTCCATATAAACCTTATACACATAGCCTACAGATAATTTTACACATTTTTAATAATTTTGCACATAAAAAGAAGTTGCATGGTCTAGAGTTTTTCACTTGTGGCGTCACATTGGTGCTCAGTTTCAGATCTGATAATTTCTAATTTTCAGATTAGGAATACTCAATCTCAGTATGGGATTCAGCGGCAAAAAATAGAATAGCCTGTGTAATATGATTCACAAGAAGGGAAGTATATTATATATTTGTTTCACTATGACCAGAAAATTTCTTAAGGACAATCAAGAAATTGTTTCTGAATAGTGGGGAATGGAGAAGAAAGTCATAGCATAATGGAGTTTTTTAAAATTTTTTTTATATTATATACCTAAGTACGTAAAACTGATTTTAAGATATATTAATTAGAAACAGTATTATGTAGCCTAACCTCCACTGATGTAAACGTTCTCAACAGGCTAGTAGGTAATGATCTGTGATGAGATATGTCTATTCCAAATAATTAATTCCTAACAGTAGTTAACCTAGAGAAGTTAATGGTTTATTTTATTACCAAGGGCAACACTGACATCCCTTAATCCATTCACTCAAAGGGGGAAAGAGTAAGGGTCTTTAAACATCAAGCAGAAGATAAGGAAAAAGAAGATGATCTAAAGATCATTATTTTTAGGAAGGGACTCATCACAGAAGAATGGAGGTTCCCTTCACTCTGGAGATCCTCATTGATACAAACACCTTTGAAGAAAAAGGCAGGACCTTCATTTGATCTTCACAATAGTCCAAGAGTGTTCCTTTATTTATTTATTTTTCTTTTTAGTGAGAGGGACAGTGAGAAAGAGAATCAATTTTATTTAGTTTTCAATGTGGCTTCCGTTGCTCGAACACTTTCTTGTGTACGTGGTGCTGGGGTTTGAACCCGTGGTACTCGCCCTTGCCAAGCAGGCGCCCTAACTGCCGAGGCACCGTTCCAGCCTGTTCCACCCAAGAAAAAATAATAATTCTTTTACACCTATATTTTGTAACAAACGTGTTATATATACAGTGTAGCAGTCATGGTATCTACAATAAATATACAATATTGGGGGAAAACACATGCTCAAATTTGGCAGAAGCTCTACCACTGGGCTACGCAGCAGTCCCACAAGTACTCTTTATCATCTTCCGGTACCTATTTCATGACCAAATCCTCACATTTTTCTAACAGAATATTTCCAGGATTTGATCCTTCATAATCATTCTGACTACCCAATCTTATTAATTTATAGCTTTGGGAAAGGTCTCTAGTAGTCTCTAGTAGTTGTTAAGTTCTCCACTGCCATCCTGCATTAAACTGTAAGTGGGTCCCTTAAATGTTTGGAGAGCTTCCAACTATTTCCAAAAGTCAAAGCTCTTGTCCATAATTTAAAAAATCTCTGTCCCATTCTTAAACTGTTCTCTCCCCATAAACCAATTGGCATTCTTTAAATAAGTCGGACAAATGTATGCACCATTCCTGAAGGGACTCAATCCTCCAGTCCATACTCCGTGATGCACAACAAGTAGTCCAGGCAAACAAATCAAGTTCTTTTTCCTTCAGAATTCTCTTCAACCTTCCCTTTCCTCTAAATGCCTGCCCTTCTTATTCCTGGGATTTTAGTATTGTTGGGATTAAGTCTCTTATCTTTCCAGAAACCACTGTTTCTCTGATCTCAAGCCCCTAAGTCCCACCTCCCCTTCGGGACAATTCAGTTTGTTTAGGGCCTGGACGCGGGGGCCCAGCAGGTTTTCTCCGACCTCAGCTGCTGGGTACCAAGGCCGCCTAAAGCAGGCAGCTTTGGAAAGAAGGCCAAGAGGGCAGGACTGATTGGGGCGCCTTTCACCATCGCTTCCAGTGGAGAAATGTACTGAGTAAGACGCAGACTGCACTGAAGTGCTGCGAAGCAGCTCAGAGCCACGTCAAAATCCTCCAAAGAGGCCAACAGGGATCAGGGCTGCTAGAAGAAGGCCTGGTAGGTGAAGGAAAGCAGGTGAAATGCTGGACCCTGAGGGAAAGGGGGAGAGGAAGGGCAGAAAGACGACTCCACTTGGGCTGCTCAGCAGTCCCAGTGGCCCAGGTGGCAGGGGTGACCTTACAGCACTCATGGAGGAGAGGTGTTGGGGAGCATCCCCCACTTACTGGGAAGCGACTGAGGTGGGAGGCTATAGCAGCCTCCCTCCCAGCCTAAGCCACGTCAGCTCCAAATCGTCACACCATCCACCACCGACACACCTACAGCCACTGTGTCCCCACTGGGACTGAGCCACTGGCAATTGGAACCCAATATAAGACTAGGGCATCCACCAATCAGAGCTAGCCTCAGAGCATTACCAGGGTGACCAGGAATGCCTTGTTTTTTACTATAGCCTTCCAGGATGACATAAGCCAATCAACGCCCTAAAAATTCTCTGCTTCCTTAAAGAAACAGCAAAATTGTAATAGCATCTGGTGAGTGGAAAAATAATGAAAGGATAAAGAGACTGTAGAGGATGAGGTAGAAGACTGGGTACTGATAAATAGGGAATATCAGTGAGAGTCCAATCTTCATGATCCACAATAAGAAGTCAATTTAAAAAACCTCAAGTAACATGGGAACCAACGGTGCACATCCACAATCCCAGCTACTCCGGAGGCTGAGACAGGAGGATCACAAATTCAAAACCAGCCTCAGCAACTTAGTGAGGCCCTAAGCAATTTAGCAAGACCCTGTCTTAAAACAATTTTAAAAATGACTGGGGATTTGGCTCAGAGTTTAAGTGCCCCTTGGTTCAACACCTAGTACTAAAAAAAG
Source organism: Aplodontia rufa (assembly GCA_004027875.1). NCBI lineage: Eukaryota > Metazoa > Chordata > Mammalia > Rodentia > Aplodontiidae > Aplodontia > Aplodontia rufa. Next base: position 7,085 of record PVKS010054312.1, read on the forward strand.
AAAAAAGAAAACTCAAGTAATGACACTTAGATATTATTGTAAATATAAAACAAAAAAGAGAAAGAGAACTAGAGGAATTGAAAATAGTTGCCACTGAGAAGTTGAAGTTGAAGAAACTATTTTTGAGAAATTATGCCTTGCCTACATACATGTATTATAATTGACAAACAGAAAAGCTAGATTTTCAAAAAAACCTATTATAGAAATATACACACTGAAATAAAGTGGGGAGCAGTCAAATCTTAGAATGTTTACAAAATAATGTAAAATCACAGCTGGAGCAGTGGCTCAGCAGTAGAGCGCTTGTGTGGCATGTGGGAGGACCCAGGTTTGAACCCCAGCACCACATTCACAACCAAGTGTTAGAGAAATGGAAATCAGATTAAAAAAATAAAGTTGATTCTTTCTCTCTCACACAGTATCTCTCTCTCTCTCCCACCCTTCTATTTAAAAATATATAATAGTAATAATCTAAAATCAGTTTCAGTCTAAGCACTTATTTTGGAACAAAAACAATGTACTGTAAAGGAGTTTGCTCTAACTAAGAAAAGTACCACCCTATTTTAGCTTAACTCCTACTTTTATACCTCTGCAGGCACTTTCTCAACTTTGAAATCTCAAGAATTCAGTTATTTCAGGTACTCACCTACATGCTGATTTCTGAGTAATATAGCAAATCTTGGTCAGCAAAACTTCCAGCAGATACCCTAGGTGAGTATCTCCCAGCATACGTAACTCATCCACAACTACCATTCCTAAAAAGATTTTCCAGATACCAGGCTTTACAGAATTTCACAATTCTAAGAAAATTTTTAAAAGATTCAATATCTTCTATCACACAGTAAGTAGTTACCATCATTTATTCTAAGTGATGCAAATTTCAAACCTTAAAACAAAAGTCATATTCCACATGATGGGCAATTCTTTTCCTGGATGTTTCAAGAATACAATGTATTCTGAAACTAAAAATCAATGATTAGCTTACTTAGAGCTAACCAAACCCAGGGAAAACTGCCTCTCATTACTCATTACTCATCCACTTCTAAATTGGTGACCTTATAGTGCAGTAATACACTAAAAACATTTATGTCAGTTATTCACTGTGTCAACTTCTTCTTATGAGGAACAACCATATTCACATGAATACAAGAGAAAGTGCTCTAAATCTCTAGTAATCAGAGAAATGCAAATGAAAACCACATTAAGATATCACCTTACGCCAGTCAGAATGGCAAAGATGAAGAAAATAAGCAATAATAGATGCTGGAGGGGCTGTGGAGAGATAGGCACACTAACACACTGTTGGTGGAGCTGCAGACTGGTACAGCCCCTCTGGAAAGCAGTGTGGAGAATCCTCAGAAAACTAGGGATGAGTCCACCATATGACCCTGCTATTCCACTCCTGGGTATCTTTCCAGGGGACTTCAAATCAGCACATTATAGTGACACAGCAATATCGATGTTCATAGCAGCACAATTTACTATTGCTAGGCTATGGAAACAATCCAGATGTCTCTCACTGGATGAATGGATTCAAAAACTGTGGTACATTTATACCATGGAATATTACACAGCAATTAGAAACAATGATATTGCAGCCTTTGAAGGTAAATGGATGGCTATGGAAGAGATCATGCTGAGTAAAATCAGCTTAACCCAGAGAACTAAGGGTCGATTGTTTCCATTCATCTGTGGAGGTGGGGACTAGACCCTGGACAATGAGAAAGTTGGTCTATTAGCATGTGTTAAATCCAGATAAGATGTAATGTTTTACAACCTAATACTTTTTTTAGAGATATTGTGGGAAGGGGAAGGGTGAGATAAGGGAAGGTAATTGGGGGGGGGGGCACTCCTGGGGGTAATTGCAATATCCAGAATATATACACATTTTATATTATTTTGTTAAAACCTTGTATGGTTGTTCAAAAAAAAGTTAGAAAAGTGCTGAGAAAAAAAAACAGAATCAGGTCAAGGAGAAACAGATGATTTTAAGGAATTTTTAAAATACAATAGGCTGATGTCACCCTAGTGCAAAAGATAAATATGATTATAATGCCATTCTCCACTACTTGGATAATTGAACCAGTCTATGTACTTGGAACAATGCTCAAAAATTACTGAAAATTTAATATCAACTGATGCCCTTTTCAGTTAAATGTTTTTGTAACATCAACATTTCCACACATACTGGTATCCTCCCCAAAAAATCCTCCACAGCTGGGGCTGGAGTGGTGGCTCAGCGGTTTGGGCACTTGCCTGGAAAGTACGAGGACCTGTGTTCAAACCCCAGGACCACATACATAACTAAGTGTTGGAGCAACTAAGGCCATGTGAAAAACTAAATAAAGTTGTTTCTCTGTCTCTCTCACTGTCCCTCTTTCTTTAAAAAAAAAGAATCATCTACACCAAGAAAAGGACCACTCAGACCACTTCCTAATGACACATGATAGCAGTAGCTATCAAATTCTACTATTTGATGAGTTATTTCAGGATTTATTCATCATTCAAAATGTTTACTCTACCTAGTATGCCAAACACTGTACTAGACACAGTGCAAATAACATTTAATAATTTTGATTACAATCCTTAAGATATTTGAAGACTAGTGGAGTGATAAGTTTGAAAAAACAACTGGTACTAATTATGATTTCTTTCGCCAAGTTTTTATAGAACAGAGTTCATGTCTTATAATATTTTATCCTACCTTGACATTACCATGGTATTTTTTAATATTTTATTAAATTAAATTGTGAAGAATTAAACTATTGTTATATATCCTTTTATTGTATATTATAATGATATATAATAAGAGGGTTCCTTCTGACACTCATAAATGCATATAACATGATGCACTCCATTTCAGTCCTCAGTTCCTCACCTTTCCGTTCTCTCCTACCTCCCCTACCCTGTTTCTCTACTGGTTTGGGGAGTGTTTTTGGTATAATATAGGTATATATAAAAATGGAATTCATTGTGTTAAATTCATACATACACATAGCATAATTTACTAAACAGCATTTTGATTC
>PVKS010054313.1:0-10115 GCA_004027875.1 Aplodontia rufa
CCTCCTTCCTTCCCTCTTTCCTTCCTTCTTTCCCTCCTTTTTTCTTTCCTTCCCTCCCTTCTTCCTTCCTTTTTCCTTTCCTTCCTTCCCTCCTTCCTTCTTTCCTTCCCTCCCTCCTTCCTTCCCTCCCTCCTTCCTTCCCTCTTTCCTTCCCTCCCTTCTTCCTTCCTTTTTCCCTTCCTTCCTTCCCTCCTTCCTTCCTTCCCTCCCTCTTTCCTTCCTTCCCTCCTTCTCTCCCTCCTTCCTTCCTTCCCTCCCTCTGTCCCTCCTTCTTTCCTTCCTTCCCTCCTTCCCTCCCTCCTTCCCTTCCCTCCTTCCTTCCCTCCCTCCCTCCTCCCTTCCTTCCTTCCTTCCTACAGCTTCTTCCGCAACACTGTGGATGAAGCTGTGATTGTCTCTCTAATGGTTTCAGTGTTCTCCTTAGGGATTTCCTTCTGTTCTCCTCATTGTCCATTCCCTGGCAGCAGGCGGATCAATCCTTTATAAGGTAAGTCAGACAACATTGCTCCTGTTTTTGAAAACCCCTTCTCAGCAGATTAAAGGCTGCCATCCTTTTTTTTTTACTTATTAGATGAATATGGAGTTACAATTGAGGGGGAAACATTATCAAACATTCAAGAATCAATGTATATATACTTAGTTATCTACGGCTAATGCCATGTCATGGATGCCCAGCTTGGGTTCCCCATGTTGCTGTTTCCCCCAGAAGAACCCCTGAGTTAAATGGCTATCTCGTGGAGGACAGAGATCTCCTTCTGAGATGATTCCCCCATATTCCCTCCCTCCAGTCTCCTAGGTGTTCTTCCTAAACCCTCCCCGAACCCTGTCCCCCACCCTACGCCAGCCACCAGATATCCTAGGCAATCATCCCCCTGTTGCGTTAGGAATCATACAATTTGAGGTTATTATTAATATTCCATTGTATATATGTACCAAAGCTTTTGTATCCACCCGTCGAGTGAGGGGCATCTGGGCTGGTTCCATAGTCTAGCCATAGTAAATTGAGCTGCTGTAAACATTGATGAAGCCACATTGCTATAATATGCTGATTCTCTTTTGGGAAAATACCCAGGATTGGGATAGCTGGGTCATAAGGTGGTTCCATGCCTAATTTTTTGAGGATTCTCCACACTGCTTTCCAGAGTGGCTAAACCAGTTTGCAGTCCCACCAGCAGTGTGACAGTGTTCCTCTTTTCCCACAGCCCCTCCAGCATCTGTTGTTGTTAGAATTTTTCATTGTTGCCACTCTAACAGGAGTGAGGTGGTATCTCATTGAAGTTTTGATTTGCATTTCCCTTATAGCTAATGATGTTGAGCATTTTCTCATATATTTATGGGCTTTCTGGACTTCCTCTGGTGAGAAGTTTCTTTTTAGATCTTTAAACCATTTATTGATTGGATTGTTTGTGAGTTTGGTGTTTAGTTTCTTTAGTTCCTTGTATATTCTGGATATTAGCCCTCTCTCCAAGGTGTAGCAGGCAAAGGTTTTTCTCCCATTCTGTAGGTTCTCTCTTGATGCTCTTGGCTAGATCTTTGGCTGTGCAGAAACTTTTTAGTTTAATTGCATTCCATTCATTTATTCTTGACTTTACTGCTTGAGCCATGGGAGTTTTGTTAAGGAAGTAGCTGCCGACTCCTATAAGCTGTAGTGTTGACCCGACTTCTTTTTCTAGTAAGTTTAAAGTTGTAGGCTTAATATCCAGGTCTTTGATCCATTTTGATTTAATTTTTGTGCAGGGCAAAAGATAAGGATCCAGCTTCAGTTGTCTACATATGGCAGTCCAGTTTATCCAACACCATTTGTTGAACAGGCTATCTTTCTTCCACACTATGCTTTTGCCCCCTTTATCAAATATCAAATAGTTAAAGATATGGGGATTTGTCTCAGGATCTTCTGTTCTGTTCCACTGGTCTTCGGTTCTGTTTTGATACTAGTACCATGCTGTTTTTGCTACTACAGCTCTGTAGTATAATTTCAGGTCAGGGATTGAGATACCCCCTACTTCTTCCTTCCTGTAGAGTAATGTTTTGGCTAGTCTGGGTCTCCTGTTATTCCATATGAACTTGAGAATTGCTTTTTCTATATCTCTGGAGAATGCCATTGGTATCTTGATGGGGATTGCCTTAAATCTGTATAGGGCTTTGGGTAGAATGAAGGCTGACATTCTTACCATGTAGCATGGCTCTTCTTGTGTTCCTGACCCTGTCTTCTACTCACCCCTGGCTCACTCCACCTTGGAAATTGTGGCATTCTCACTGTTCCAGGACACACCAGGCAGACGTCCACCTTGGAGTTGTTCTCTCTTTGGCAGCTTCCTGTCCTAGACAGCCGCATGGTGTGTTCCCTGCATGGTTCAGCTTAAATATCTCTACAGAATAGCAACATTACCTGTCCCCACCTTTCCAGCCCTTCTGAATCCCCTTATTCTGATTCTCTTTTCCTCTTGGCACTTCTCAGACATAGGAAATACTTGCGTATCATTGATTCTCTTCTGTGAGCATATTAACCCATTAGGACAGGAGTGTCGTCTGTTTAACTTGTTTCTTCAATGCTTAGAAAAGAGATTCTGGCTCATAGTGGCTACTGATTCAACAATCAATAGTTGTTGAATGAGTGATGATACTATAAATAATCCAAATAAATTTGATATAGATACATATGTGTGTATACATGTATATATATATATATAGATATATATTGCCATCACTATATATATCACTATATATATATATATATATATATATCACTATATATATATATATATATATATATATATATAGTGACTGCACCAGTTAAAAGATTGTCAGAATGAATACAAAAATAAAATCCAGCAATATTCTACTTATTGAGATACTTACCTAGAAACATAATTGATAAAGTTTGAAAGTAAAAGGATCATCAATTATAACAAGCTGGTACTGATGTATTAATATTGATAAGATAGACTTTAAGATAAAAGAGTGAGTCACTATATAATGATAAAATATTCTTTTCATGAAATCACCGTGTCAACTATAAATTTGTACGTACCTGATAACACACCTTCAAAATCTATAAAGCAAAAAGGAACAAATCTACAGCAGGTAATGGATAAATCCACCACCACAATAGAAGTCTTCAATTTAACCTCTCAAGCGGACAAAAAAAAAATATCAGGAGAGGTACAAGTATATTTCAACAGCACAATTAACAATCTTATTTTCACCAACACATATAAAACATACGTAGAGGAAGCTTTTCACAAATCTGGACTTCTTTTCCCAGCATGGATCACAGCGTTTCAGTTAGGACAGTGGTTTACTGTACTATTGGACCCTTTTTACAACAAATATTTTGTGACATCCCTTTTAATTTTCTTAAGATGAAATATAGATATGTGTGTATGTTTTTCCAAGAGAGAGGAGAGAAAGAGAGAGAGAGAGAGAGAGAGAAAATCAATTTTATTTATTTTTTCATCTGGCCTTTGCTTCCCTGACACTTAGTTGTGTGCATGGTGCTGGGGGTTGAATCTGGCTCCTTGCACATGCCAGGTAAGCGCTGTAACTGCTGAGCCACTGCTCCAGCCCTATGTATACATTTTTATGTATAATTATATATATGTATGTGTACACACACACACACACACACACACAGCTGGGTTTCATTTAATTTCTTTCAATAATATCAACCAAAAAGTCAACTTAAAGCCCTGCTCTAATTCAACAGAAATAAAAGGAATTAAGATGAAATAATACATATTTGAATGTACAAACATGTCCAGTATATTTGAATATGTTTGAATGCTCCGGTGGCCCAATCTACAAGATAAAAGGAGCCAGATATTTGACTCACATGTGGAATCACTGTGTGTGTGACGGGTACCAATGCGAAGAGAGAGAGAGAGAGAGGGAGAGAGGGAGATCATACTGGCATCTCAAATGACAGATTGCTGCTGTCTGGTTTTCTGATATGGTTTAACATCCACTCTCCTGGCAAAATTTCCAAAAACAAAACACAACAAAACAAAAAGCAACCACGCAATCTTCCCTCTGAATTTGCATTCCTGCAGATTCCATGTATATTTAAACCATGCAAAAGACAGCATGCGTTCATACATAAATCTGAGTTTGGCCCACGGATATCATGAGCAGGTCTTTCATCTTATCCTGACAATGTCAGTGAGGACGTTAGAAAGTCACGGGATACGTGCAGAAGGTGGTGTCCATTCCAGGGCATCTCTGCACCTTTCTGCTAAGTGCTTCCAATCCCGGTGACAAGAAGCAGCCCCATCAGTTTCCAAAATGCCTCCTGGGATAAGGAATTTTCCTGTCCCAACAGGGATAACCACGGATCTGGGGTGCCCCTCTGGAGGAGCGTCTCACAGGGAAACAGCACATTCATGCCTCGGCTCCCAGTTCTTGGCACAAAAAACACTCCTCTGAGCTGCTGGAACCAGGACCAGCGGCCTCATCTTTTGGAGTCCTAACTAGCCTCTTGCTGTCTACAATGCAAGCTGATTTCCATCAACAGACTCTTTTGTTGATGCAAAAGCTCTAAACACATGTTAATGTACAAACCTTACTGCAAACAATTATCAACAACCAAATAATGGGCCAGAATCACACTGGGGTGGGAAGGAAGAAAGAAAAGTAAACCTGAGGAAATACCTGGCATATAAATATATCATTTTTGTCTTGTAAATATAAACTTCAGTAGAAAAATGAATTTCAAGTGTTTTTTACATTTTTCATAGAGTTTGACAAGGCCTCTCTGTCAATGGTTGATTTATAAATGTAGATGAATAAAACTACATTCCTTCCTAAATATCTCAAAAAGACACTTGTCATTGATTTAGGACCTAAGTTCCTTTCCAATCAGTCCGAATGAATTTCCACTGCATTATTTAGCAGTCATGCATTCTGTAGAATCAGGAATTTGATCTTCAAATTACCATCCAGTGCTGTGAGGCTTCAGGTGGTGAGGAAGAGACGTTAGGCATTTTTCTTTATTTGTAGGAATGATGTCATCTTCAAAGGCAGGTACCTGGGTGCATTCCAGTGCACTCTTGGAACGGCAATGCCTAATCAGAAAGTTAGGACTTGAAACTTTCTTACTTTTTCTTTTTTTTTTTTTTTTTTTGTATCAGGGATTGAACCCAGGTTTGTTTAGCCACAGCCCTTTTTATTATTTTTATTTTGAGACAGGGTCTCACCAAGCTGCTGAGATCCTCATGAAGTTACAGAGGCTGGCTTTTAACTTGTGATCCTCCAGCCTCAGCCTCCCAAGTCGCTGGGATTACAGGCATGTGTAACCATGTCTGGATGGCTTGGAAGTTTCTACTCCCGTCCCTAAAACATCTGTCTTCAATAACGCAGGCTTCTTTTGGAAGTTAGAAATTCTGTGATCGTTGGTTTTCCCAAGATAGGACCACACTGCAGCTGCCTTTCAGAATTAGAGGCCGATATCTTTGGGAGGTAAGTTTATTTCAAAGAAATCCTCACTATGCTGTTCTGGGTATTCCCATCCTTTGGATATTTTTAATGATTTTTATTAGAGCATTATAGATCTACATAATAGTGGTGTTCATTTTGACATATTCTTACACACGTAGAATTTGATCGACTCCGTTTCAGTCTGTGGTGCCTCCTTTCCCCTTCCCTTCTCCCTCCTGCATTCTCCTCTCCTTTCTTTATACTACAGGTTTCCCATTTGCTTATTTAAATATTTCATTGGTTCTTTGTAGTTCTAGATAAAGGTGGAATTCACTGTGGTACATCCATACATGCACATAGCATTATTTTTGCCAAATTTGTTCTGCATTTTCTCCCCTTTCCTGTCTCTCCTCCCATAATCCCCTCTATTCCTGTCCTTCCCTATATCTTTATATCCAACACCCCATATCTGCTGTTTTTCCCCTGGTTACTTTGCTCTAGCTTCCATGTATGAGCAGAAAACATTCATTTTTGGAGTCTGGCTTACTGCAATTGGACAATGTTCCATCCCGTTATGGGCAAATGCTATAATTCCATTCTTCTTCAGGGCTGAGTAGAACTCCATTGTGTTTCTATACCACAGTTTCTTTATCCATTCATCGATCGACAGGCACCTGGGCTGTTTCCATAACTTGGCTATCGCGAGTTGTGCTCCTATAAACCTCCATGTGGCTGTATCATTTTAGTACACTGATTTTCGTTCTTTTGAATAAATACGGAGGAGTGGGATAGCTGGGTCATACGGTGGCTCCGTTTCTGGTTTGTTGAGGAGTCTCCATCCTGCTCTCCACAGTGGCTACACTAATTTCCAGTCCCACCAACAATCTTTCCCCACATCCTTGTCAGCATCTATTATTATTTGCATTCTTGATCATTTCCATGTTGAATAGAATGAAATAAAATCTCAATGCAGATTTAATTTGCATTTCCCTGATTGCTAGGGATATGAACAATTTCCCATATTTTTGTTGGCCAAGTGTTTGTTTTTTTTTTTTTTTTCTTTCAGGAAATGTGTTTAGGGTTTTGTTTTTTTTTTTCTCACTGAGATGGTGCTGAAGGCTCAGAAGGAAGCTCTTGCCCTTCCCAAAGCCAAGAGGGCAGTGTTAAAAGACAACCACAGCCACGAAAAGAAGATCCGCAGGTCACCTACCTTCCTGTGGCCCAAGACATTGTGGTGTTGGAGGCAACATCCCTAAAAGAGCACCCCAAGAGAAACAAGCTTGCCCATGACGCCATCTTCAAGCTCCCCCTGACCGCTGCTGAGTCAGCCGTGAAGATCGAAGACAACAGCACACTCATGTTTACTTAGATGTCAAGGCCAACAAACTCCAGATCAAAAGGACACTGGTGAGGCCAAGGTCAACACTCTGATCAGGCCTGATGGAGAGAAGGCTTACGTTTCACTGGCTCCCAATTATGATGCTTTAGACGTTGCCAACAAAATTGGAATCATCTGAACAGACCAGCTGGCTAATTCTAAATATACATTTTTTCCAGCATAAAAAAAAAAAGAAATGTCTTTTTATTTCTTTAGGAAAGAGGGACAAAACGAGAGAGAGAGAGAGAGAGAATCAATTTTATTTAGTTTTTCATGTGGCTTTCATTGCTTTGACGCTTCATTGTGTACATGGTGGTGCTGGGGTTTGAACCCACGTCCTTGCACATGCCAGGCAAATGCCGTAACCGCTGAGCCACCGCTCCAGTCCCCTGTTTAGCTCTTTGCCCATTGGCTTTTGTGTGTGTGTGTATTAAGATCTTTGAGTTCTTCATATAGTCTGGATATTAATCTCTTGTGAGAGGAGTAGCTGGCTCAGTTTTCTCCCATTCTGTAGTCTCTCTTTTCACTCTCTTGTTTCCTTTTCCATGGAGAATAATTTTTAATTGGATGGAATCCAGCTTATTGACGATCGATTTTTATATCTTGAGTTTTCGGGGTCTTGTGAAGACGGTACCTGCAGCGATTTTTGACCCTATGCTTTCTTCTAGCAGTTGCCTACTTTCTGAAAAAGTATTCCTAAGTCTTTGAGTTGACTTTTGTTCCGAGTGAGGGAACATGTGGTTTTCCAGTTTTCCCAGCACTGGTTATTAAAATGGCTGTCTTCCCACCCACATGTCTTTTGGGCCTTTTCTCGAGTATTGGATGGCGCTTAGTGCATGGGTTTGCCTCTGTGACTTCTGTTCTATTATATGGGTCTTAATATCTATTTTTTGTTTCAGGGCTGAGGACCAAACTCGGCCCTGTGCATGCTAGGCAAGCGCTCTGCCACTGAGCTAAATCCCCAACCCCTTAATATCTGTTTTGATGCCAATACCACGCTGCTTTTGTTACTGTAGCTCTGACTTGCTGAGAAGAAAGTGAATTCAGCTATTTTTTGGGTGAAATATTCTGCAGATGTCTGCTCATCCATTTTATTTATAGTGTTTTCAAGTTGGAAATATCTTCATCGATTTGCGTGGATGACTTGCGTATATGTGATAGGAGTGCGATGAGCTCACCCAGCGTTAGTGTATTGGGGTCTATCTTGGATTAAAGTCATAATTAGATGCAGTGGCATCTGAGGCATACATTTTTACTATTGTTCCATCTTCTTGTTGGATTGTCCCCTCTACTGGTATGTAGTGGCTTACTTTGTCTCTTCTGATTAATTTTTCCTTGAAATCAGCTTTGTCAGATATGAGAATAGCTATTCCTGCTTGTTTGGGGGTTCTATTTGCAAGAACTTTTTCCTCTATCCTTCTACTTTGAGGCTATGGTTGTCTGCCTATGAGATGAGTATCTTGTAAACAGTTGGATCTTATTTATGAGTTTTCTTTTTCTTTTGGTACTGGGGATTGAACCAAGGAGTGCTTAACCAGCTCCAGCCCTTTTTTATTTTTATTTTTTAATTTTGAGACAGGATCTTGCTGATGGTGGCTTCAAACTTGCTATCCTTCTGCCTCAGCCTCCTGAGTCACTGGGATTGCAGTCATGTGCTGCTGTGCCTAGTTGAATCTTGGTTTTTAAAACCTTTCTTCCAATCTATGTCTTTTCGTTGAGAAGGCAAGATCATTTACACTCAGTGTTATTATGGATAGATGTTAGTTATTTTCTGCCAGTTGGTTTATTTGCTGTGTTTAATTCAGTCTTGATTTTCATTTAGTTCGTTGCTCTTCTAGTGAAGCTTCATTTATTTGGAAAATTTGTGCTTGTTTTTGAGTTCTGTGTGCAGTATATCTATTTTTGTCTTTTAAAGAGAGAGGGACAATGAGAGAGAGAGAGAGAGAGAGAATCAATTTTATTTAGTTTTTCATGTGGCTTTCATTGCTTTGATGCTTCATTGGGTACATGGTGGTGCTGGAGTTTGAACCCGCATCCTTGCACATGCCAGGCGAGTGCCATAACTGCTGCGTCACTGCTCCAGCCCCTGTCAGTATATCTTTAAGTATTCTATGCAATGCTGGCTCAGTGGTCTTGAATTCTTTTAGTGTGTCCTTATCATGGCATGTTTTTATTTATTAATTGATTCTGAAAGGTAATTTTGCTGGATATAGCAATCTTGGCTAGCAATTATTTTCTTTTAGAGCTTGGAATGAGATAGTGATTTTAAGGTCTGATTTGAGAAGTAAGAAGTGAATTTTATTGTTTTGTTTTCAAATATAACATGACCTTTTTCTCTTGCACCTTTTAATATTCTTTCCTTATTTTATATGTTGGATATTTTGATTATAATGTGTCTTAGGTGTTTTTTTGATCTTGTCTATTTATGGTTCTATATGAATCCTGTATGTGGATGTCTGTCTCATTTCTAAGGTGAGGAAAGTTTTATGCTATTATCTCACTGAAGAGGTTCTTAATGCCTTTAGCTTGTAACCCATGTTCTCTTCTGTCCCAATGACTCTCAGGTTTGGCCTCTGGATGTTGTCCCAGAGTTCTTGTGTATTCTGATCATGGTCTTCAATTTTTTTCCTTTAATGCATAATGAGTATTCAAGTTTATATACTCTGTCTTCAAGGCCTGAAGTTATATTTTCTTCTTTCGTTTTCTTTCTTTCTTTTTTCTAATAGGGATTGAATGTAGGGGTGCTTAACTACTGAGCCCCATCATTAGCCCTTTTTTAATTTTTTTAAATTTTAAGACAGGGCCTCATTAAGTTGCTTAGGTGCTTGCTAAATTGCTGAATTTGTGATTATCCTGCCTTAGTCTCCCAAGCTGCTGGGATTTTAGGTGTGTCCCACTATGCCCAGCTTTGAAGTTATGTTTTCTATGTAATCTAATCTGTTGAGGACATTTTCAAGTGAATTTTTAATTCTATTCACTGAGTCTTTCATTTCTAGGAATTCTTACTAGTTTTTTTCAATATCTCTATTTCTTTATTGAAATGTTCTTCCACCACCCATATTTGCTCTCTGAATTATTTCTTAGATCTTCTTTTAGTTCACTGAATATTTCAGTAATCTATTTTTTATTGTCTTTCTCTGGAATGTCATCTACTTCCATACCTGTTGGTTCCTTTGTTGGGGGATTGTTAATTGGGTTGTGTGTGTGTGTGATTTGTTTGCCTGTTTCTTCAAGTCTTCAGAGACCTTGGGCTTGCACATCCGTTGAGATGGATTCCTCTTCCTCTTTTATACCTATATCCTTCATTGTATAGTTATCTTTTTTG
>PVKS010054314.1:0-10108 GCA_004027875.1 Aplodontia rufa
GGTGTGTGTGAGTGTGTGAGTGTGTGTGGCTCTGGGTATGCAGGTGTGTGAGTGTGTGGGGGTGGGTGTGTGGGGTGCATGTGGGTGTGTGTGGGTACACGCGTGTGCCACTTCCTCCAGCAGCGTATTAAGAAATCATCCAATTACGATTTAAATAACTGATGTTTCAACACTTTTTCTCTGTGTCAATAGATTCTTCAACCTCTTGCTTGCTTTTAACTAATCTAAAGCAAGGAAATTGTTATCACATACTGAGTCCTCAGCTTCTCAACACCACGCTGCCATTTCCTTAATTCTGAAGCACACGTCAGTTGGGCTCCATGGGCTCCCATGATGCAATGACTTCAATAAACTCGGTTGCATAAGCACCACCCACATTCTCCGGGTGCCACCGTGTCCCAACTCCGTCCGCCTCTGCACATGCAGAATATCAGACCTGTTATCAGAGACCCTAAATACCTCAATGTACCGTTCACAGTTAAAAAGAGAGGAGAAAAGAAACAAGCAGCCCAAGAGGAGAGCGATTCTCTTGACACAATAGCTCAGCTTAAAGGAAATTTCAAATTTGCTGATTTGGGTACGGAGCTTCTCTTTGCAGTTTGTGAACAATTAAATGCATTCATTTCAAGACTTTTGTCCTTCTAGATGGGTGCACAGAGGACACAGTTAACTGACTGTCACCTTGAGGCTTGGTCTGCCTAAAAGTCAGGCAATCTAGGGCACTCGAAGCCACCTGGCTACCCTGCCCTGAGCTGTCCTCTCTGCCCCCTTCCTGGATCCAGGGGATTCTGTCCCAGGTACTGTGCCAGGTGTCATCTTTGGACACCCTGAGAAGTCACCTTGGGCTGTTGAAATTAACCTTAATTGGGGCTGGAGCCGTGGCTCAGCGGTTACAGAGCTTGCCTGGCACGTCCGAGGATGTGGGTTTGAACCCCAGCACCATGTTCACAATGAAGTCTCAGAGTAATGAAAGCCACATGAAAAACTAAATAAAATTGATCCTCTTTTTCTCTCTTACTGTCCCTCTCTCTTAAAAAAACAAAAAAAGAAAGAAAGAAAAGAAATTAACCTCAATTGAATTTCAAATGATTTTTTAAAAGTGTGTTTGTCTCCCTTATAAAATACTGGACATCATCTTGATCTTTTATTTTCTTTTCTCTTGATCTATAATTATTTTAAAAAGAAAATATAGATTACTTCCTAAAGACAGATAAGAAATGGCATTATAATGCCACTCAATTGATGGAAATTTACAAAGAAATCTGCATGTAACACTTGCTCCCCCTTGTCTTAAAGACTGTTTTTGAGTTGATACGGTCTTTATTGATTTTGACATCACACAATGCAATTATTTATTTTCTAATTCATTCATGTCACAAATGGAGTCAGAAATGAAACCGAGGCAGGAAACAGGTGCCATAAATCCATTTATGTTTTCAGAGGTGTCACGGGGCTAAAAGCACAACTCAGCCAGTGTTTGAAGTCAGGGTGTGAAGCCCTCGGGGTCCCTCTCACTGAGGCGGCTGCTGTCCCTACTCCATGCCCTGATGTCACGGTGGGTGACTGCCTACGAGGCACCCTCCCTTAGTGAACCATCTCCCACTGCAGGGGAGCAACGGTTTCCTGGAAGCCCGTTCTTTTCCAGTCCATCCACATGAGAACATGCTTGATCCAGTTGCAATACGTGCACTGGGCTGATGAAGCTGTGGGGTCTGTAAACTTGCTGTCATCTGATCTGATACAGATTTAGGCTGCAATGCTCAGGGTCCCCTGGAAAGGCTTTCTCAATGTGCGGGCAGTGATAAGCCAGGAGGGAAGTCAGTTTCCCATTATGCGCCTGCCTGGGGGATGCTATTGTGTCCTGTAATTACAGCCACAGAAACAATCCTGCCTCAAGAACTTCAGGAAGCAACCACCTACTGCCCAGGCAGCTACATCCCTGGGCTGCTTCGCCGGCTGGGCACCAGACCTAAGCTTCGCAGGGAAGGTCCCTTGCAGGGAGCAGCTCAAATCCTGACCACGAGAGGGCGCTAAGGGTCCCTCTTTTGGGCCCTTGGAGCGAACACCCTCAGGCCCACCTCCTGACTGCAAATGCCTTGAACTGATGCTCGCATCCTACAACTCAGGCTCACTTTCATTCTCTAAAATTAAAACCAATATTTATGATGTAAATTTTTTTTGAAAACTCTGAATTGTGCATTATTGCAGAATAGAAATGAATACGAGCTTTTAGGGGCAAGGATAAATTACTCAGATCTGCGCCTTAGACTAAAGGCATGGTTTTTCCGGGTGCGCCTGGACCATGGACCGTGTATAACTGCTCTACCCCACTATTATAACTTTAAACCCCATCATTCAAGATGGCTCCAAATGCTCCCGGTAGCACGTTGCATCAAATGAGCAGGTCCATTTCCAGCGCTCTTGCTTTCCATGCACACAATGCTGTTTCCAACACCAGGCCTAGCCTAACCTCAGGCTTCGGCTCCTTTCTGAGGTGCAAGCTGTGGGAGGGAACAGAGAGTACACTGCACCACATCAGCTGTGAAAGAGTCCTTGAGCAACCACCCTTTATTTAAAAAAAAAAAGTGGTGTATTTTGCATTGCTTGTATTAGGTCACTTGTAGAGTGGTATATAGAGAGATACAGGTTTATATAAACGAAAGAAGCTTTCAAACTAAATTAGTGGTTTTCTTGAAAATAACGTTATACAATTACACTGACTTTTAGGTCATCAGATGCTGAACTTAAAATCCAATCCTTGGTAATATTTGCCCCAAATATAAGCTATTCTAAACTTTCCTCTTTCTGTCCTCACTTGTACTTTAAAACGTCTGCAGTATTTCCATTTTTTTTTTCTTCCTCCTACTGGTTCGTCTCCCAAGGACTGGTGAGGTCAAGGGCTGAGAGCTGTTTGTTTGTGTCCAGGGTGTCGGAGGCAGGGCTATATGCAGTGTGGCTCTGACATAGCTCTGAAGAGGCCTCAGGGGCTATGGGTGGCCTGCAATCTCATCTGCCGGTCCAGCAGAGAGGCTCGCTTTCAACATGCTCTAGGGAGGACAGTAAACACAGGGTCCACCTGTGGGCCTGCTACTTTTAAAGGCAAACAAAATGGTTTTTGCACATCAGTGAAATCACAAAACAGATGGGACGAGGGTGCCCCTGAACGCTGTGGCACGGGGGATCCTAGCCCAGGTCATCGCGGTGCCCCTGTGGGTAGATAAGACCTTTGGGAAGGGCAAAGCACCCCAGCCTCAATGCTGGCTGCTAACTGCAAGCTGGCTGAGGTGGAGGCAGGAATAGCGGAGGGTTGACCTCCACTCCAGCAAGCGAGGTCGCAGGAAGGTGAGGGAGTGGAACCTTCGCGATGTTCCCTGGAAAGGAAGCTTCCCAGAGCCACATTCTGATCATGGAGGCCTGGCTGAGGTTGGTGAGGCTACAGCGTGGCTTCATCCTCACCTGTCCAGTAGCTCCAGAGAGCCAGTTAATTCATTTGTGCCAGCTTTCCATCCTAATTCAATGAACACCTTTCAGGGCCGTTCAAAGGAGGACTGGTGTGTCCTGGAGCAGCCCCTCTGTGCCCCCTCCCTCCAGCTGCACCACTGACAACCCTGGAGCTGCCACTAAGATGGTCACACCCAGAACTTGCTGTGCATGAATGAAGCCTGTCCAGGGAGCCCAGGGTGCACAGAAGGGCAGTGTGGCCATGCCAGGGGTCAGCCTAGGTCAGGCTCCTAGGGGGCAGACTCTGACTTGATACTGGGACGTTTGTTTTGTTCTGGGAGAGGTACTAGAACCTGGGACAGGGCCATCCACAGTTGCACGCTGGCCAACTGAGGCTCACCTGTGAGGTGTGGCCAGGGTGGGTGGTGGCCAAACCATCAAAAGTTCCCCAAATTCTGAGAGAATATGCTCAGTGTCTGGGTCATTTGTCTGGTTGCCAAAAGCCTTCTAAGTAATTCCTGAGATTTTCACTCAAGAATATGATCATAGCTGGTATTGGGAGTCACTCATCCCCACCCCCAAATAGAAGTAAATAGATGAGAGAGACAGAAAAAGACCACCCGCCCCGCTGAGCCCCTCTCCAGCAGCCTGCCAGCTCCTCTCCCTCCTGTCCAGTGCAGGCCCGGGGTCACCCTGGGAGTAGTCTTTTTGAGCAATTCCCCAAGGCATTGGGAAGCCAGGAAGGTAACTGGACTCTAGGAGGGCGTATGTATCTTATGGGTTTTCCATCTCAAAAGGTGTCCTACCCGTCCCAGGCAGCAAGTGGGTCTACAGCTTAATAAAATACTGAATGAACAAGTGAGTGGAAAAATGAACGAATTGGTCTATGTCCATCTGACCTGGTTTCTAGAAGATTCCTCTGGACTTTGAAATAAAATCATAGCTCCCATTTGTATATTACTTTGCAATTTTTCAAAGTAACTCTGCCTAAAATTATTTCAGATAAACTATTTCAACACCAAGATGGTCTCAGGGGTATCTGTAGGAATTGTCACAAAGCACCAGGAGATTAGATTTCCCAAGACGGCATGGACTTTGCTGCTAGAAACGGGGCTCCATGTGCCACTCCTTGAATCCGGGTGGTCCTGTGCCTTTCGCACTATGTGACTTGCAAGGCCAACTGCACCTAGTTTTCTTGGTAACACACCTTCTTGGACCTTGGCCACTGCACCAAGCCACAGTCAGTCACAGCCGACAGCCAGCACCAACCTCCAGAGGTGTCAGTGAACAAACTACAGCTGCCCCTTGACCACAACCGTACAAGAAACCCTGAAGGAAGAATGCCTCTCATCAACCAACCCCTGCCACCATGAGAGGTGATAAATAATAAAATGATTATCATGATTTGAAGCCACTAAGCTTTGAGTGATTACAGCCACAGGTAACTGGATAGATGCCTTAATCAAGAGAGACATTGCCAGCACTGCTACAGCAGAAGATATTCTTCCTGTGTGACTATCCGTCCATCCTCCGAATCTTCACGCCCACAGACTTGGCGATGGGTCAGGCACCGCGGGTGCAGAAGAGCAGGACAGCGGTCCTCACTCGAACTAAGAACGGCATATGGGTTGGAGAGAAAAATCTGTCCAGATCACAGCAGTTCAGCCTGGAAGAACTAAAGAAGTGGACCCAACAGCTCTTCCCGCTCCTCTGCCACCTGTGTCCTCCTCTGCAGATGACTGAGCACATGCCTCGGGGTCACTTTACCCCAGCAGGAGACCCCTTCTGCTCTGCCTCCGACCCTGGTTCTCAATCCTTGCTTGGGGCCATCAGGTTAACACCAGTTATCAGAACCCAAGCTCTAAACCACCTCTGCCCATCAACCCCAGACTACCTTCCCAGAGATGTGGGGAACTGTCCACTGTTCCTCTGTGACTTCCAGATCAATGGCAAATGGGGAACAGAGGCCAAGGATCCATTACCCCAAGTCACTAAAAACAAAAGCCGCAGCGTGAAGAAGGTACGGACATCGCGCTCCCTGAAATTCAGGGGCTCTGCCCGTGCACCATCTCCTAGGCTCTGATGCTGTGGGGCTGCACTTGGGACAATTTTGATTGTAATGAGTGCTGCCTGGAAGATTCCAGTGGTGGCCTAGTGCCCCACTGTGGGACGGCAACATGCACAGGAACACACGGAGGCCCCCACTGTGGCAAACCAGAGTCCCTTTACCTCCCCAAGGAGAGCAGGCAAAATCCAGCATCCCTAACACCTGCGGGGTTCCTGAAAGGCTGGCTCTCTTCCTTTACACTTTATTCTTCTTCTTCTTTTTTTTAGATGGGTCCTCCTGTTGACCCAGGCTGTCCTTGAGCACCTGGGTCTAAGGATCCCGAGTAGCTGGGACTGTACTACCAAGCCCCGTTCCTTTTTAAACTCACAGATTCGATTCCTGTAGACAAAGCACTGCTGCTCTGATCCCCGACAGTGAGGGCACCCAAGTCTCGCCTCCCGCAGCAAGCGCGGACGCGATTTACTCCACTCCCTATGACTTAAATCTGCTCTCAGCTTTCCATCAGGGATGGAAAGCATTAATGTGTCTCACACGCCACCCTCTCTTTTATGGAATTCCTGCGCCAGGGAGCTCTTTCTATTTTATTATTTTCTTTAATAGCCAGAAAACTGGGAAGTTCACAAAGAAATTTTTCAACTGCCTTTGGTGACCCTTAACCTAAGAGGTTTTGCCTATCTATAAACTGGAGTTGAAAGTGCCTCGGGACCTCGGGGAGCTCTTTGTCCTTAAAGGAGCCAGAGACTGCCGACCATGCGGCCATACACTCATGTGCTTTGTCAGTTACCACAAACCAAAAACAGATGTCGGCTATCAACTGCTACCTTGTAGTGACCCAGGGAAGCTGAGGCTAATCCAGATCATTCTTAATAACTCAAAACAGCCACCTTTTAACAACTAATTTCTTTCTCACTTAAAAATGCAAAAGAAGAATTGACAGTACACATTGAAATCCACTTCCCACTGATCATTCACAGATTTTCTCTGATAAGAGCCAGGAAAAAGGCCTCAGGCGAAATCGCAGGCTGCCATCTGAGCATGCTTGGAGGGGGGGGCACGGGATTAACTGTGTTAACCAACCAGGACCTGGAAGGAAAGAAAGTACACTGGAAATTAGATATTCCTATCAGGAACTGGTCCCCTAACTCAGAAAGCACAGCACTTCTTGGATTATCTGACTGCTTTGAAATGTTAGGAAAGACGGTTTAGGCTGAAGAATATTTTCCTAGCTTTTTAACCATTTTAACTCTTTTTCTTGCATTTAAATGCAATGAATGGGGGCTGGAGTGGTGGCTCAGCAGTTAGGACCTGAGTTCAAACACAATGTACACAACTAAGTGTTGGAGTAATGAAGACCAGACGAAAAATTAAATAAAATTGATTCTTTCTCTCTCTTTCTCTCAATGTCCTTCTATCTCTTAAAAAAAATGTAATGAATGTAAGTCAACAGATAAGGAAATGATTCTTGATCTCCCAAATGAACACACGAATCATTCTGCACTATACATGAACTATCACCATCATGTCCACTTGCTGAATCCAAGACGATGTTAGCATAAAATCGAGTGCATGAGATCACATCAGACACTGATTATTACTGCTCCAGTAGGGCAGGCTCCAGGTAGACTGTGTGCAGGGGCCCAGATGAACTCTGATCCACTTTTAAGACTCACAAACAGTGCAGTTCCACGGGACCCCCTTTCCTGCACTGAAATAGATGCAGTCCCGCGCAGAGTTGGCAGATAAGACACAGTTGCGTTACCTCCCTGGCAGGCTGGTGTAAGGCAAGCCATGGCTAAATGGATCACCCAGGAAGGAAAACAGTTCTGCCAATCAAAATTAGCCACGATGCATCTGATCGATTGTAAGATAGGTCGCAGTTCCTGAAAATAAATATATACCCTGGAGACAAGTGTTGTGTCCTCAGAAAGGACAGTGCAGGGGAGCCCTGGAACAGGAAGTAGGGTTCTCAGCCTGGCAGCATCAGTCGAGGGGGCTGAGGCCAGCACCGGAGGTTCACCAGCCTCCTTCCCTTCCTGGCCTCCACTCTCTAGGGGCCAGAGGTTCCTCCTGCCTTACAGTCACGGCAACTGACACCATCTTCAGACACCACCCAATGTCTCCGGGGGTGAAGACAAAAGTGCTGTGGTGGGGTGCCAGGCAATGCACTTCACCAGTATCAGAACACGGAGAGTCTCTCTCCACACCCCACACATGATAGCTATCTTCCAACTGGGAAGGGTATCACTGGACTGACTCACGGACATGGAAAATCAACAGGTGGACACCCTCTCACCAACCAGCAATTGCCAACAAGAGGGCACTGCCTGTCCACTGATCAGAGATCGGATGAACAGGCTCCACAGATGCACAGGAACGAGACAGAGCTGAACAAACTGCGCAGAAAACATTCAAGGTACAAAAAGTCTTTTACACGATCACATGAATACGTCGGAATATGCAGAGAAAACATCTTGAAGAATAAACTTCAGTTTGGAGGCTGAGGTCATGAAATTACGGCCCCCTTTTAAGTCAGACTTTGGGGGAAATTTGAGAACTAGCAAGTATTTGTTGCTCTTGTAATTAGGGGGAAATACTGAATGATTCATATTTGAAGACAAAAACACTAAAATGACAGGAAAATTTAAACATATTCATTAAAACATGTAACAGGCTATCAGTTAGACTTTGAGGAACACTTAAATATCTGCTAACACAGATGCAAAGAGGTGGAAGTTTATTCACTTATGCAAGAAATATTTTTTGAACATGTACTTTATGGTCAGTAATAAAAACTCCTGAAACCCAAAGAAACAGAGCCTGTTCAGACATCAGGGAGAAAGTGGGGAAATCGGTGAGGATGGAGAAATAAACTCAAGTAATGGATTTGGCTCAACACAAAAGTAGTTGCAGGTAATTATTCTGAGAAACACATCAAAGGAAGAAAAGACGCTGACACCCACAGACCAATATTAGTTGTTGATTCACACGACTCTCAAGAATCAGATGGTTAGAGTACACGCTACGGAGATGTGCGAAGAGACAACCACAGACTGTTAGATATATTTTTGGTACTGAGGACTGGACCCAGGGGTGCTTGACTATGGAGCCACATCCCCAGCCCTTGTTATTTTTTGAGACAGGGTCTCATTATATTTCTCAGGGCCTCACTAAGTATCGAGGCTGGCCTCAAACTTGCAAACTCCCTGCCTCAGCCTCCTGAGCCACTCGGATTACAGGCATGAGCCACCACAGCCAGCAGAATCAGCCACACTTTATGTGAACTTGAACTACGCTTGGTTCCGCAAATACAAAAGAAGAGTAGCTACGGAAAGGAAAACAGTCACATTGCTGTTTCTCTCCCCGGGGAAACAGGAAGAAGCATCAAGAATTCAGAAAACCAACTCCAAAAAAAGCAAGAAAACAACAAAAACAAGAACAAAATTAATAAAACAGAGAATGAGCAGATGGTGAAGATTAACACAGCCAAATGTGGTTCTTTGAAAAGGTTAATTATTTATAGACCACTAATGAGCACAGCTAAAGAGAAAATAAGAAAGATTAAACAGTCGGGGCTGCAGTGGTGGCTCAGCAGTTACGGCGCTTGCCCAGCATGCGTGAGCACGAGAGTTCAAACCCCAGCACCACGCACGCAGCGAAGGGTCGGAGCAACGAAAGACGCACGAAAAACTAAATAAAAATTGATTCTCTATTTCTCTCCCTCCCACTGTCCCTGTCTCTTAAAAAAAAAAAAAAACAAAGTCAGTTGTAAAAAAGGTGAAATTCCTACAAAGCCCGTAGATGTTAGAATAACTCTATATTATAACCAAGTCCCTACCAATAGATATGGGAAATGCAGCTGAAATAGGTAAACTTCTTGGAAAATAAAATCTTCCAAAAGAAAAACACAAAATCTGAACTCCTATACAACTAAAGACATTGAATAATCTCAGATCTTCTAATAAACAAAATAAAATTCCAGACCCAGACAGATTTATATGCAAATCCTAAAATACATTTAATGATGCTATGACTCCAGGCTTATACAGATTTTTCCAACCAACAGAAGAGGAAATTCTCATATTAAAATGTCACTAGGACATTATTTTTAAAAATGAAAATTATAGGCCAAGCTCACGCATAAATGGGGGCACACACACAAAAAATCCAAAACAAATCCTAGAAAATAAAATCCAACACTATATTAAATGGCAAAATATGTACCACAACCAAATTGGGTTTATTCCAAGAATAAAAAGTAGTTTGAATCAATGTAATTGTGAAGAGAATTCATACAATAATCTTAAACAGAAGAGGAAACGCATTTAATAAAGTTCAGTATCTTTCATAATGAAAATTCTTGGTGAATTAGAGATAAAAAGTAACTTGATGATTTTCACAAATGGAAAAAATGCATCAGCCAAAGCCTAAAGTGAATCCCATATTCAGTAGTAAAACATTAAAAGTGCATCCTTTGAAGACGGGGGAGGGAGAGAAAAGGAAGGGTCACATATGACACATCAGTGTTTTATCACAAAATGGTGCTGGGAAGTGACATCCACATATACAGAAAGAAAGAAGGAAAGAAGGAAGATGAATCAC
>PVKS010054315.1:0-10111 GCA_004027875.1 Aplodontia rufa
TTTTTTTTTTTTTTTTTTTTTTTTTTTTTTTTTTTTTTAAAGAGAGAGGGACAGTGAGAGAGACAGAGAAAGAGAGAAACAACTTTATTGAGATTTTTCACATGGCCTTAGTTGCTCCAACACTTAGTTGTGTACGTGGTGCTGGGGTTTGAACCCGGGTCCTCGTGCTTGCCAGGCAAGCGCCGAAACCGCTGAGCCACCGCTCCAGTCCCCATATTATTTTCTTTTGTGTGGATACCCACACTAGAAATCCTCAGGCGCAGATCTTGGAGGCTTTCTTACTCTTCAGTTCTTGGCATAACAACTAAGGCTAATGTTCACTTAATGTATCCTGACACTGCCTTCCATCCTACCCCAAGTAATAAGCAACCATGTTAGTGGTTTATCTTTTGGTTTGTATTCTTTTAAAATACGTGTATCATTGTATTGTATATATATATATCCCTTGTTTTAAAAGCGAGAGATAGATAGAGAGAGAGAGTGAGAGAGAGAGAGGAGTCAATTTTACTTAGTTTTTCATCTGATTTTCGTTGCTCTGACACTTAGCTGTGTATGTGGTACTGGGGTTCAAACCTGGGTCCTTGTGCATGCCTGGTAAGCACTGCAACTGGTGAACCACCACTCTAGCCCTATATATAGGCCTCTTTAATTTATGTAGGTCATTATGTTAACAGATCATTTTGTTTTCTTTTCCTCCTTGAAACTCTGTATGTTGTTAAATTAAATCTGCTTAAAGCTACTTCTGTACATAAATGAACTGCAACCTCACTAAGAGTAGTGCTTCTTGATAGCTGAGTTTTAGCCAATCACAGCAGCTGAGCTGCAGCCAATCACAGACTGTCTACAGATCTGTGTCCATATGAGGCACATGCCTCAACATAGCATGCCCAAATAAGGCGTGTATTGAGCTGTAAACAATCAAGTGGTTTCTATATGTCACTTCCTTTTCCTGTCTATGAATAAATTCTGTATGCCCACCTTGCTGGGTGGAGCTCTATGAAACTACTGATTCAGAAGCTGAGCACAGTGGTACAAACAAGTGATCCCCAAAAAGCAGGAGGTTGAGACAGGAGGGTTGCGAGTTTGAGGTCAGCTTCAGCAACTTAGCAAGGCTTTGTCTCAAAATAAATAAAAAGAAAAAAGAAAAAAATGAACTTTACTGGTTCAGGGCATATACAATACTTGAATCCATCTTTACCCAAATAACTCTGCTAACTTTAATTTGTCTATAAAATTTTCTTTAATGTTTAAGATTCAACTATGACTGTATCAAATCCGTTGCTCCTAGCTACTGTATAATGCTCTGTGTTGTATATCTTCCCCATTTTATCCACCCACTTTCCTAATGATGAACACCCAAATTGCTACTAACTTCCCCGTCCTTAAATGAAGTGCCAATGAATGTCTTTGCAGATAAGTGTAAGTGTCTTGAGGTATCCCCCAGAGCAGAATTTGTGGGGTCACATACTTATTTGAGTAGTTATTTCCAGGTGATCTTGGGAGGGCCATACCAGTCTATACCTCCGTAAATAAGGCACGCAATTCCCCACCTACACCATTATCCAGCTTTATCTTTTTGGTCCGTCTAGTAGATACCGAAGTTTATTCCTTCTTAATGAGTATTTATCTGATTGTTAACTGAATTGACTCATTTATGGTATTAAGTTGCTCTGCACAAGAAGATTGAATTTCTCTCCATTTATTCAGAGAATTTCCTAATTTTTTTAATCACTTATATGTTGTTGCATATTAGATTGTTTCTAAGGAAGAGAGAAAAAGGGAGATCTGAGCTATTTAGAAAGCCCACAAATCAACATGGAAGAGTCCATTTTATTTTTTCATATGTTTTTTGTTTTTCCTCCACTTCCTTGTGTATGTGGTGTTGGGGATTGAACCCTGGTCCTTGTGCATGGCAGGCAAGTGCTCTACTACTGAGCCACCTCTCCTGCCCCATGAACCAACATGAAGGGAGTAGGAGGAGATGGGTGGGTGCTATGCTGGCCACCTATCCTCTGCTTACCTTGGCATGATCTAACACGACATCTTGAGCAGTCAAGTGCTCAGAGAACATTAAAGATGAGGAGAGTAGGAGTGTCCTCAATGAGCTTTACTGCTTCATCTTTCATAAGCAATTACAGCTTTCAAGTGCAATCTGTAGATTCTTTCTTTTTTAAATCTAACAATATTAAGTAAATGATTTTAAATTATAAATAGTGTGGGGTTGGAGTGAGTAGGGCACAGGTGGGAGAGCAGGGTGGTTTTAGGAATGGACTCTTGTCATCTGGTAGTGATGGCAGAAGACATAAACTCCCTGTCCAGGTGTTTTGTCCCTGGATTCAAATGTTTCTTTTTGCTTTTGTCCCATTTTTGTTAAAAAAAAATCCTTTCATGGAAGAAGATTTCTAGCCTTTTGGCTCATGGAGTTTAACTTTGTTTCTTCTGTTGGTTGGCAAAATTAAGATTAAGGCAGGATTTTATATGACATCATTTGGTCAAGAACCTGGCACCAACCCCAGTTTAACAGAATCCCCATAGCTAGAGGCAGGGAACATTGGCATCTCTTTTGTAAATAATTCCACAGATTTATTCTGATATTTAACTGGGCTTGGGAACCATACTGAGCTAATCTACAGCCACTCTACAACCTACAGCACCTATGTCATTCATTCAGATTCTTCTTCCCCCTGCCTTTTCTTATAGTTCTGGGGATTGAATCCAGATCCTTGTGCATGCTAGAAAAGCATTCTACCCCTGAGCTAAATCTCAAGCCCCTTCTATTTTATTTTGTGTCAGGGTCTCACTGAATTACCCAGATTGGACTTGAACTTGTGACCTTCCTGCCTCTGCCTCCCCAAGTAACTGGAATTACAGCCATGCACCTCCACACCTGATCCACAAACTCTTAACACATTAGTCAATTGACTCCTAGTCTTTTCTGCTTAGAGCTAACCACATCCTCTCTTGCTGTAATTCAAGTTAACCTCCTCTTCAACATTCAGAGCAGATAGAAAACACTGTCAGTTACCCCTCTTGTATTTTATACCAACATAAGAAAACATTAAAAATCCAGTTATTGTATATGTTGGTAAACTTCAAAATTGCAATTGACGTTTATCAGAGAGTTGGACAAAAAAGAATGACCTATGAGTTTCCTGTCTTGAAAAAATTCAAATAATGCCTGTGTTTGAGGCTATGCTGTGCTCAGTTAACAGCAGTGGCTGAGAGCACATGGAACAGTGTGCAACCTTTCTCAGATGGTAGGAGTTGCAGCTCCCGCAGAGAATCCTGTGTGATGGAGGCCAGTCAGCTTTCATGGACCTCAGTGCTATTTGCTTCAGTACACTTTCAAATGCAGGGTCAGCTCACTGAGCTACATCATGCAATAATAGCACGTTTTTATAGGAGTAGCTTGTCAAAGCAGCAACAACAGGCAATACATAAAACCAATAAACACACTATGTCTACAGATTCTATCCTAGTAACCAGATAAAGCAATAAAATTGACAGCAGCCATCAAAAAGCTCCTTTCTGACTCTTTGGGGGTGAATTTACTGTTGCTTAAAGCAGGAACTGTCACAAAGCCTTAGATCAGGGTGCAGTTATGGGGCAGCAAGTTGCATCACATGGAAAGGGAGCATGTCTGACAAATGAAAGCAAGGTGGGCAACTGTGTCTTGCTAAGGTCTGAGAACTTGTCTTCACTGTAATGCAATCTTCAGCAGAGATTTTCTACAGAATAGTTTTGTTTTACCAAGTTATCCATTAAATATTATGGAGAAAAGTGTGGCTAGGGGGTGGTATATCAATAATTAGTATTTTCTATCTTCAGCTTAAATCCCCAAGCTAGCAAAGAGCTCATATTGACAGAATATGCACGAAACTAGTGTGTTGGTGATGTCCAGACTGAATACTGCCCGTGGGAAGACTCTATCTGAAGTTGAATATCACGATATGAGAGAAGTTAAGGAGAATACATGTATCATTAAGAATAAGGAAAGATTTTACTGGAATCATTCATTTGGCTGGAAATCCAGGGCCAACCTTGGTCTGACAGAGTCCTAACATCTGGAGAGTAGGCACAGGAATCCATTTCTTTTTAAATAATTTCTAAGATTTATTTTTTTTATTTATTTTTAGTTGTAGATCACAGGACATCTTTATTTTACTTATTTATTTTAACGTGGTGCTAAGGATCAAACCCAGTGGCTCACATGTGCTAGGCGAATGCTCTGCCACTGAGCTACAGTCCCATTTCTTACCTTAGATTGCCCTAGGTATTTCTGGAGAGGTACATGTGGGAGGCAAGAAAACATTGGCAATAGTGATTGAAGCTAAGGGTTGGTACATGTGGGCATGGGGACAGAAATAGGCACTGATAAAGGTTTAGGGATCATAAGCCAGGCAAACTGTCAGCAATTATTGAAAATACATTGAATGCTTCCTTTGTCTAAGGCACTTCTAGGACACCACTGAGCAAAGACCTTCATGTGAAGCTTACATTTGTGGGAGAAAGGACAAGACATATTAAAAATAAACGAGGAAGATAATCCCATACCTGATAAACACAAGGATGGTGGAGGTGCTAGTGTGGCCTAATTTGGTTTGTCCTGGCCAGGTCAGAGAAGAGCTCCCCTCAGAGGTGTGCACACCAGCACTGGGACCTCAGGGATCAGAGGGATCCAGGCTTTGGGAGAAGCCTGCAGCCTCTTCCAGGCAAAGGAAAGAACAAGTGCTAAAGCCTGAAATCACTGAGCAGCCAGGAGGTCTCCCACCGCTTTTCCCTTCCTGTCTGCTTTTCCTGCAGGGGAAGAAGAGGCCAAGAGAAGTTCCCATATTCTACTATTCTATCCCACTATTATGCCCTTAATCTAAGTGCCAAAAAATTCTGATTGGATATTAAAAGTTGATCAACTTTTACTTTAATAGTCTATCAGAATTTCATAACTAACTATAAGTTACCCACTGTTACGGTTTAGATATTAGTTATCCCCCAAAAGCTCATGTGTGAGACTATGTAAAAGGACTTAGAGGTGAAATGATTGAGTTGTAAGAGCTTTAACCCAATCAGTGCATTAATCCTCTGATAGGGATTAACTGGGTGGTACCTGTAGGTAGGTATGTTGTGGTTAGAGAAAGAAGGTCATTGAGAGCGTGACTTTGGGGTATACTTTTTTTTTTTTTTTGTCCCTTAAGAGTGGAACTCTCTTTCTGCTTCTGTGTTGAAATATCCTGAGCCACTTCCCTCTGCTACACTGTTCTGCCGTGCTATTCTGCCTCACCTTAAGCCCCAAAGAATGGAGTTGTCCGTCTATGAACTAAGATCTCTGAAATCGTGAGCCCCCAAATAAATTTTTACTTCTCCAATAGTTCTTGTCAGGTCTTTACATCACAGCAACCAAAAAGCTGACCAAATACTCTCTCTAACCTAAAAATTGGTCATAGGATTTAATCAACACCTTATACAGTCACCCTTTGATTTCCATGGGGGATTTGTTCCAGGATAGCTCACAGATACCAGAATCCTCAGAATCCCTTGTATAAAGTGGCTTGGTATTTGCAGATAACTTACACACATCCTCCTGTACACTTTAAATCACCTCTAGATTACTTATAATACCTAAAACAATATAAGTACCATGTAAATAGTTGTTATGCCGTATTATTTAGGGAATAATGACATGAAAATGTTCTGTACATATTCTGTACACTTGGAGTTTTTTTTCAAAAATTTGTCAATCTGCAGTCGCTTGAATCTGTGGATGGGGAGGAGAAGGAGGGTGGCTGTGATTGCAGCAGCTTGAGGGCAAGAATTCGACAAGCTCGTCCAGCAATCCAGACTTCCCAAGAGTGAGGTGAGGGTGAGTGGGACACAGTGGGCCTTGGGAAGGTCTCAGTGTTGGTGCTACCAGCACCCATCCTCTTTGTCTATTTGTATTCAGGGTCTCTATTCTCTGTCTATTTGCTGGCATGACCTTCACTGACACCTTCAGCTTTGACAGAAACTACCTGTCATTAAGCCAGCTTTATTGTGTTCCCAACAGCTAGTGTGTGGGGATGGCTTCTTCCACTAGCTTTCATTGTGAACATAGTCTCTCCAATGCTATTCAAGGTAAATAGATATTTGAGAACCAGCCTGGGAAACAGCCACCATTTATCTCACAGGTCCTGTGGGAAAGAGACTTCTAAGGCCTAGACACCAAGATCAGAAGAGCTTTTTGGATCACAGCCAATCTCTAAGTAGGTTCTACAGCATGGAAGCCAGAACACCAGCTAGGCAGAGGGAGCCTCCCTGGTGAAGGAGGGTGGTGGGTGAAATCCCAGACTTCAGGGATGAAAGGGTGGGGCACTTTTTTCCCGGTAGTTATTCACTCCAGGGACGTTACTGAGACCTAGAAACCCAAGGATTTAGTAGATTAATGGAGTCTATTTGAAAGCAGGATTCATTTCTCAGTCTTTAGAATTAATTGTATTTTTATGTTTGTTTTAAGAGAGAGGGAGAGAAGGAAATAGAAAGAAAAAATCAGTCTTATTTATTTTTTCATCTGGCCTTTGTTGCTCTGACACCTAGATGTGTATATGGTACTGGGGTTCGAATCTGGATCCTTGTGCTGCAAGGCAAGTGCTCCAACCACTGAGCCACTGCTCCAGCCCCTATTTTTCTGTTTTTCATGTGAAATAAGCACTGAGACATTTTCCCTGGCCTAAGTTTTCCAAAAGGGTACATTAGCAAGAACTTAGTCTGAGTCACAACGCCTGCAGCTGTTGGAGAGAGCAGAAGCAGAGGGGGCTGGTCCCAGCACTGCCAAATTGTGGGCTGATGGTCTCCTTCCAGAGACAGGGTTCTGTGAAGTCTCTCCGTGAGTGGAAGGCAAGTGGGCTTCACTGCCATGACTCCTTCCCCATCTTCCATTCACCTTGCATGTGAGGAAATAAATGGTAATGTGTGTCTCATAGCAGTCTGGTCCTCTGGTCCCAGTCAGTTTACCTGCCATGCAGGACTCACAAGGTAAGAAGCTCAAGAAAGCACAGGCACGCCCAGCCCAGCACCAGGAGCCGATCCGAAAAGTCTCGTCGGCACACATGATGGTTTCTCCACAGCAGGAGATTTTGTCAAACACATTCTATTTGCCTTCTCTGGAAACCTTCAGCACTAAAGGTATTGGTATTTCCACCTGAGAAAGAATTTAACTGCAAAAATAAGTAGAATGGAGACCAAGAATAAAAATACTATTAAAAAGAAAATGCCCAAAGCTGTAATCCCGCAGGACAGTGTGACATCAGACAGCTGAATTCCCCGTAGTGATGGTGGATTTGCACACACAGTCTCCTCCAAGTCTTCGAGTTTTTGCAGGTTTTCGTTGTACCACGTTAAAAAGTGAATATTTGAGCATGTGCAGTCCAGGGGATTGTGACTTAAATTAATAATGCTTTGCTGGGATAAGATGGGGAGCAGACGAGGTGGAATGATGTCAATAGCATTAGCGGCCAAGTTGAGGTAGATCCCCTTAAGATGGCTTACAGCATCAATGCTATTGGATGTCAGGCTATTGTGACTTAAGTCTACGTGACTCAGTTTTCCAAGGCTACGGAAAGCCTGTTGGTCTATGGACAAGAGGTCACAGGAGGATAAAACCAAAATCTCCAAGTTGGCCACTGTCTGAAGCAGATTGGTCTTCTGGATACTCCTATCTTTAAAGTGATTCCCCTCTAAGTTCAGATGCTGCAGATCTGGCAGGCCTGCTAGAAGAAGTTGATTGCTGGCATCGAGAAGGCAGTGAGAGAGATTCAGAACCTGCAGGAGATGAAGGTTTTGGAAAGGACTTAGTGGAGCATTCACATGTAAGTGGGTAAATGACAAATCCAGGAGCTCTAGCTGAGGACAGGCTTGGAAGGCCTCCCTCTGAAGACCAATGAGCTCATTGTAGCTCACGTTTAGACTTCGTAAGTGTGGCAGATTTTTGAGCTGCAGATTGCAACAATCAGAAGCCTCTATGCTGTTATGGCTTAAATCAAGTTTCTGAAGATTCCTTAGTTTTTCTAAACAGCCAGTACCAAGTTGAAGTTTCTTCGTGTTGCCTTTGACGTAGAGGTGTGTGAGGGAGGGGAAATTGGCAGCGTTGATTTGACACAATTGGTCAAATTTATTTACATTGAGAACTAATTTCTTGAGTGAGTTCATACCCTCAATCCCAGAGGGCAATTCTGCCAAGTGAGTGGCCGTCAGATCCAGTTCCTGGAGTTGGGTAAAGCACCGAAACGTGGTGGAAGAGAAGTTAGAGAAATGATGCTTCTGCAGGTTGAGGCTCACAACAGACATTTTACAAAGACTCTGAAATGTGGAGGAACTTAGGTATTGGTGATCAGTGTCCTCAAATGTTCCCAGCCAGAGCGATTGAATAGTAGAGTTCTGCAGACCACTGAATATAACAGACAAGTCAAGGGTCCCTCCAAAGTTCAAACTTTGGAAGACTTTTGAACGGAAAGCCCCAGGCTCAATACCTTTAATGTTATTGCCGTTGAAGTTAAGACTTAGGTTGTTGGCCTGCTTCAGAGAGTTCATATCTTCTCTAGAAAGATAGTGTATAGCATTATTCTGGAAATCTAAGACTTTCAGATTTCCTGTTGGGAAATCTTGAGGAAGCTTGATGGAGGAAATATGGTTGCTTCCCAGATGCAAACTTTCCAAGCTTTCCAGATTGTGAGGTGGGATAAACTCAAGACTGGATATTCCTGTTTGGATCAAGAACAAATGCTTCAGTGACTTGGGCCCATTAAGTGCTGTTTCTGCTACAAATATCAGAGGGTTTCCAGTTAAGACGAGTGTGCTCAACTGATGATGGCTTTGGAAAGTGTCTTCATGTATCCAGTTAATCTGGCACCTTAAAAAGATAATAGCATTTAAGAATGGTAAATTAGAAAAAAAGGGAAAATGCTGTCACAGTGCTACACGTTACCAAAGTCATCTTTTGCATATCATAAAACATTATTGTGTTATCAACAATACCATAATACAATAACATTATTGTGTTATCTTCCATACCCACAGATGGCCTGTTGAAATAATGAATGGCCCCATTCATTAATTTGATTTTGAATTTATTTTAGATGTTTTTTCTCTTGTGATTGAACACTTAGAAGTTTGTGTTTGTACTCTAAGGAGCAATTTGTAATTTGATCTATTGTCAGCAAAATCAAACTGTGATTTACTATTTTAAGTAATATACAATATGCTATATATAATGTATAATAGATAATAATGAAACGAATATATATATACATAAATTTGTGTCATCTTGGACAAGTTACAACCTCTTTTGGCAGAGAGAAGTGGCTGCTGGGGATTGAACTCAGGGCCTCAAACATGCTAAGCACACATTCTATCACTGAGCTATACTCAGCCTTCTTCTTTCCTCTATTAAATGTGAAAATAATGGCTATTTTGTAGAACTACATGTAAAAATGCTTCACTGAACTATAGAATGCTTGAAGTTGAGAGAACCCATCCTGAAATTTGCATCTAAAAATGCTGGATTACACACACCACTTAAACGCACACACACACACACACACACACACACACACACGGTTTCTGCATCTGACTGCAAAAGTGGGTGGTAGTATTCATCATTGGGATCTCACAGCAGTGGTTGTAAAGATGAAATAGTGGACAGATGTGTGCCTTCTTCTACTTTATAGAAAATTAGGTGGACGGGCCCACGTGGAAGACATGAACTGCTGTCAGGGGTGCAGAAGCTATGAACATGTGCGGCCTTTCCCTGCTTCCACAGACACACGTAAGCTGCATGTCCTCTTTGTTTTCTTCCATTCTTTTCTTGTAATACTTTTGCCCACTGGTTCTCAAACACTTGTTTGGGATTTGGAATCCTGATTCTGCCACTAAAACCAAATAATGAAACTCTTTTTTCAGTTAAAAAAAATTAGTAGGTATGTGTGTTTCTCCTGATTTTTCTTAAATGTAATTCACCCAATAATAGTCAACTGTGTGAAAAATGTATAACACAATATCTGATTTAGTGTAGGATTTATTTTCACTTTCGTTTTCAGTATTCCTTTGAACTTCTTAAACAGCACTACTGATGCAGATAGTTTGA
>PVKS010054316.1:0-10107 GCA_004027875.1 Aplodontia rufa
ACTAGACCCTGGACAGTGAGAAAGTTGGTCTATTATCATGTGTTAAATCCAGATAAGATATAATGCTATACAACATAATCCTTTTTTAGAGATATGGGGGGAAGGGGAAGGGAGGGATAAGGGTGGGTAATTGGGGGGGCACTCCTGGGGTAATTGTAATATCCAGAATCTATACACATTTTATATTATTTTGTTAAAAACTTGTATGGTTGTTCAAAAATAAAAAAATTTTAAAAAATGCTTGTTGAATGAATAAATAAAATCAAGAAATTTAAGGAGAGACAATCATACTCATTAATCATTTGATCATCCTTTACTACTGCAAGATTTTCTTTTCTTTTCTTTTTTCAGGGCTGAGGACTAAACTTGGGGCCTTGCGCATGCTAGGCAAGTGTTTTGCCACTGCGCTGAATCCCCAACCCCTTAGTACTGCAAAATTTTAAGTGATTAACTTTGAAAGTTATTTTTCTTAAACCAGCTAGGTCCTATAAATATCCAAAAGGACAGTTTGTGATATTAAACAGAGCAAGAAGAGTTGGGAAATTAAAAATTTTGCATAACACTTTTAAGAGACTACTTACATTATTCCATTTTTTTTCTTCTGATGGGTATCTGCATTGTTTTATTTTTTCCTTTTTTACACTCTCTGAAGCAATGAGATTTATCAGAATGTATAGGCAACGTGCATCATATCCTGAATAAATCTTAATATAAGGACTCCCACCATGAGTCTTCCTGCTGTGTTAGCTGTGTGATCTTGTGTCATCTTTACAATAAACATCTGCACTACATATTTCACAAAACTGGTGTTAGTAACATGTAATAAGAGGGCAAAGGAAAATTATAAACCCCTGTACTGTTAATCCCTTCCATTTCAGGATTGCCACCATGAATAAGACGGTCAAACACCTCCTAGGCAGTGAAATGTGGCTTGAGAGAATCACTTTAGTTTTATTTTATTTCTTGGCTAGAGCAGTAAAAGAAACACAGGGATTACAGGTTTGTAATTGTCATTTGATGCAGAGGCAGAGAAAGCGTACAGGAAAGAAAGAAAGGTAGGAAAATAAAGAAAGAAGAAAGTTAAAGGAGCCCAGAAGTAGTACACTGGCTAAAGAACTAGGGCTCCCAGTGCAAACTTCACAAGATGCTCCTCCCTGCTCCACCGCCCCAGCCTTCAGAAGTTTCAGTTGGAGTTTGTTGGGCAAAGCCATGCGCACCAATACAAATCAAGTGTGTTCTTAACTGGTTAAGGAGGAAGTGGAGAAACTGAAGGTAAAGAATTTCTTTCTCGGGGCTGGAGCAGTGGCTCGGTGGTTAAGGCACTTGCCCAGCATACGCAAGTACACGGGTTCAAACTCCAGCACCCACGTACACAACCTAGTGTCAGAGCAATGAAGGCTATGTGAGAAACTCAATTAAAAAAATAGCTGATTCTCTCTGTCTCTCTCTCACACACTGTCCTTCTCTCTTAAAAAAAAGAATTTATTTTTTAAAGTAAGAAAGAGAGATACAGAGACAGAGAGAATCAATTTTTTTTTAAAGAGAGAGGAACAGTGAGAGAGAGAGAGAAAAAGAGAAACAATTTTATTTAGTTTTCCATGCAGCCTTCGTTGCTCTGAAACTTCCTTGCGTACATGGTGCTGGGATTTGAACTCTCATACTCACACATGCCAGGCAAGTGCTGAAACCACAGAGCCACCGCTCCAGCCTGACAATCAATTTTTATTGAGTTTTTCCCTTGGCTTTCATTGCTCTCACACTTAGTTGTGTAAGTGGGTGCTGGGGTTTGAACCCGTGTACTTGTGCATGCCAAGCAAGCACTGTAATCACTGAGCCACCACTCCAGCTCTGGGAAAGAATTTATTAAACCCTGACTCAGCCTTTTACCCCAATGCCAGGCCCCAAGCATGGACCCCCTGACTAAAAGGAAAGGAAAAGAAGGTTGGGACTCAATTTCTTTACCCTGCTCCTCCCCCCATTCCAGTCCTAGCACCACCTCCACCACAGCTTCTCTCAGCCACCTCCCTCCACAGCGTGCTCTAGGGGTGAGAGGTTAACATTGATGTCTAGGATCACCTGCCAGGTGGCGGGCCCTTGTCCTAAAGTGCACTGCGGTGCCCAGCTTCACAAACCCAGAGGTTTGTGAGGTGCGGTAGCACCGCCCTCAACCCCAGAGGCCTGGGGGTGGAGGACCACTTCCCTGGAGAGGAGAGGTGGAGAGGTGCAGGGGCTTTGGGGTCCAGAGCCACAGGCCCTCCCCAACTCAGAGGGCACAACTCCTCAGGATTTGCATGTCAAAAGTCCAGGCGCTTGCTGCCCCAGGAGAGAGCCATACACCTGAGGGGGAGGGAGAAGAGGGATGGGAAGTGAGGAGGGGAGTGGACTGTGCTTGTGGCTTTGGGGCACTTGCAGCGCTCTGTGCACTTGGGTAGAGCTGGAAGGTGGGATAGAGCTGTCATCCCAGGGCGACCACCACCATGAGAGGCGCTCTCAGCACCTGGGATTTTCTCTGTGTCCTTCTCCTCCTTCTCCATGTCCAGACAGGTAGGAGAATGGGGGGGGGAGGTATCCTCCCCCATCCTCCGCGAAGCCTGTGTCCCAGCGGGATTGAACTGGTTGGGGTGCGTCCAGAGAGGTGGCTGCTGGCCTTTCCGTATCCACGCCTTCCTCTCTCCAGGAAGGTTGGAGGTCGCCCCTGGATTCTCTTGCGCCCCACCTCGCTCACCTGGGCAAGGAGCCTCCAGCCCCTGATGCTAATTGTGGGGCACTGAGGCGGAATCCTTTTGCAAGTGGGAGAAACTGCAGGGGCTTAGGCTTGAGTGAGGCTGCAGGCTGCAGATGTTTGAGGTTGCTTTAGTTCCAATAGTGTGCGGGTGACAGAGGCGGGCTGTTCAGGGATTCCCACAGAGCGTGTTATCTCCCCGGGAAAGGCGTGGGCGCAGCTTCCTTTTGTTAAAAGTTGTGTGTGTGTCCAGCACTGGAAGATCAGTTCCCATTTCTTCCAATTCACAGAGAGCAAAGTTGGAGAGCCTTTTCTATGCAGTTGCTGCTTTCCAACCACAGGTGGCGCTCTTTGCGCACAGAGCAGTTTCCTTCAGCTGATTAAAGGACAGGAGGAAATGATCCAAAGGAGCCCTGGTGTCTTGAGCTGAATTCTCAGAGCTAGACCACAGTGCTGGACCCCTCAGAAGTAGTGGCTGAGGCTGCTGCAGCATTTTATGCACAATGAATCTAGTATAAGGGTTGGCAGCCTAGGATGTGGGAAGTGCGTTACTTTGCTGCATTCATGTGTGGTAACTTTTCAAAAGTGAGATTAAAAGACATTTGCAAGAGTCCAAATATGCAAAATTTCATATGCAGTTTCAGTAACTCAAATAAATATTTTCCCAGCTGCAAATCCAGAGTAACAAGGAACTTGGAAGGGAGATAGCAGAGGTAAAAGTTTAAATTAAAAACAAAGCCATTGCAAATCTTTGTTGAAAATAGAGAGGGCTTATAGTAAGCCTGGACTAGCAGCTTTGATTTCTGACATTTTTGCACATATTTGTATAGCTCATCTTTTGACTTAGACTCCATAAGTAAAGAGCAGTTTTAAGCCAATAGCCTGTGGGCATGTTTGTTTAGGTCACAGGACTTTTGTTGTTGTTTTAAAGAAAGGGGACAGTGAGAAAGAGGGAAAGAGAGAAGCAATTTTTATTTAGTTTCTCATATGACTTTCATTCCTCAGACACTTCTTCATTGCATATGTGGTGGTGGGTTTTGAACTTGCATACTTGTGCATGCCCGGCAAGCGCTGTGACTGCCAAGCTACCGTTTCAACCCCTCACAGGATGTTTTCTAGACAATACTGAGGCAGCCACATGTGGTGATGCCAGCCTGTCATTTTAGCAGTTTTGGAAGCTGAGGCAGGAAGATTGCAAGTTTTGAGGCCAGCCTCAGTAACTTAGGCCTGAGATGTAGCTCAGTGGTTATGTGCCCATGGTTCAATACTTAGTACAGAAACAAAAAGCAAAAAGCAACATTGAGGCAATATTTACCAATCAAGAGAATTTTTATCTTTATTTCCATTTCTCTCTCCTGAAGAATTCAAAAGTGGCCCCTAAGAGGAGAACCTATGCAGTCCTGGTTGATGTAGGCTCTGTTGCTCTCTACTGCCAACCCTTGGACATTTGGATTGGGCCCTGGTGAATGTAGGTAGGACCAGGCAGGTTCCCATAGAGGAAGGAGCAAGGGCAGCCGGCCTTGCATCTGATAGCTCAAGACTGACAGCTGTGTAGCCTTGGAGCAAGTTCCTTAATCTTTCTGAACTCCTTTATTTTATCCTACTTTTTGCCACTTATTTGCTGTGTAACTTTGGATAATTTGCTTAACCTCCCTTTGCTTTATATAAAGTTTTTTGAATGGGGCCTCATAGTACATTCTATTAAATATATATTAGCCATAATTATTATCTATAAAGAAGGAATTATTATACATAAGCAGGGAATAATGCCCACTCTTAATATGGCGGCCTTAAAGATGAGAAGGATTCTTGTAAAAGTACCTGGCATGGGCTAGAATAGGAGATGCAGCTAATAAATCAGTGAATTTCTCCAGTAGATAGATTTTGATTATTTCCCTTTATGATCCTTCCATATTGTGGCCAGTAAGTACTAACCTGACAGCTTTTAAAATGAAATAAACTTTTAACTTGTCTCATGTTTTATATAATTTTTAATACAGCAGTTGAGCTTTATACAGCTTTTGATGTAAAAGTTGGCAGTTACTGGTCCTAGAGATAGAACAGATCTTGCACATTTTTCCCCAGGTAAAATCTCACACACATCTCAAATGATTTCATCAACAAAACTATTCATACCTGATAATTTTCCCATTTATCTTATGCTTTATTCTTCAGATATAATATTTTGGTCTTGACATACTTTTCTTAGATATCTTCTAAGCCATACCTTACCAGCCAGATTTTCAACAGTTTTGCAAAATTTAAGGTTTAAGCTAAATTATTATTCAGGTTGTATAGCATCAGATTTCAGAGCTTGGTTTCTGAAATTGACCATCTGGGGTTTTGATTCCTTTTCTGCCACTTGTCAGCTGTGTGATCTGGGACCAGATGCTTGACCCCACCTTTAGGCTTCATTTTTCTGAGCTATGAAATAGGGAAAGTGGCTCAGGGCTCCTGCAGTGGTGGATGCCATTGTCAGGCTGATGTTCTTATGTTTCTCTTTCAGATTCGTGTCTTAGAAGACATTTGGAAATGGCATAAAATCAGATTACATAGGATGCTTTTTATTTTGGGGGTATTAAGATAAAATTTATATCTAGTTTTTCCAAAGTTCAGAGTAAGCGATAAGGTAGACTAATCTTATACCTTGAGGTAACTTTCCACCAAATGGGACAGAGTTCAGGGACAAAAATTTGGGGTAGGCAAATCTATAAATTCCATTTTCTCTAGATGGGTAGCTCATCTAGGGCTAAGAGCCCTCTTCCCTTATATAAGGTGGCTTTGAAGACACCAGGAGAGTGAATGACTTTTTCTTGGCTGCTCTCCTAGGACAGCAGAGACTGAGATGAACTTGCCCATTGCTCTGTCCCAGGCACACATTAGTGCCTAGGAAATATTCCTTTAATGCTCTCCTGTTCATCAGCAGTGTAGCCATACTTTGAACACACAAAAAATGCTTAGTAAACATTTTTGATTCAGTTTAATAAAGCTTTATCATTCCTGAGACTGGGTCCTTCCAGGGATTGCTTGTGTGGGCTGGAGCTGGGTGATAACAGGGTAAGTACACAGTCACTGATTCAAAGTAGAACTTGATGGCATAGGTGGGAAGGGCTTTGGGTAGAATTTCAAAGGACAGGTGTGTAGTAATTCTTGGGCAGGTGTTAATAGAGACCACATATCAGTAAGAATGTCTATGTGGGAGATAATATTTGAGATTAATTTCTGCACTTTAAAGGAGGGCAGTAGTGTCTGTAGCTGAAGCTTCAATTGGTAAAAAGCCACAGAAATATGGAGCAAGACAGATTAATATCTTCTTTGAGGATTTTCAGGCCATTTGGTAAGATGACTGAGGGGTAAGGAATAGGAGAGGAAGAGGATGGAAAGTTGGACTCCTAAGAAAGCTTTGAAGTACATGTCAATGTGAACTTTGTAAGAGAAGAGACAATAAATGAAGGAAATAAAGAGAGGAGAGTGGCAGCTCAACAGTAACACTGGTTTATTTGAAAATCCAGGGGAGGGAGAATGCACTGGAGTCTGGGCCCCCTCTGCCACTTACAGACTGGGCTAGATATAGAGGGAATGAGCAGGGAGGGGGGCCATGATGCAAGTTTTCTGGTTAGACTGGGTTTTTCAGTAGTATAGCCATTGGACTGAGTTTTTCAAGAGGGTGGGGATCCTCTGATAAGGGCTCAAGGCAATAGATTCCCAGGAGGTCCTGTAGATTTTGAGTAGGGGCTTACTGCTTGGCTCAGTGGCTTCTGGTAATTTGCATATCCATCAAACTTGACCCAGGATCAGGGTCACTTGTCCAGGCTGCCTGCTGCATGGTTCAGTCTAGTCAAGCACACTCTGCAGCCAGCCTCCTAGTTTGGGAACTGCAATGCCAAGTCCTACCACAAAACTGGGAACACTCCCTGGCTTGGGGCAGTCAAGACTAAGGAAGATTCTTTTCCTTTTTTGAACATTTTTAAAATCTTGGGTGAAATAAATACAACTTGAAATTTACCTTTCAGCCATTTTAAAGTGCAGAGTTCAGTAGTGTTAAGTACCTTAGCATAGTTGTGCAAGGTACTTAACAGAAGCCTTGTCTTGCAAAACTGAAACTCTGTACCCACTGAAGAACAGCTTCTCCTGCTTCACATTGCCCCTGGCTACCATTTTCTGTCTCTGAATTTGGCTTATGTAGGTATCTAGTGTAAGTGAAACCATACAGTATTTGTCTTTTTCTCCTAGCTTATTAGGATAAGCTCCTCAAGAGTCTCAGGATTTCTCTGGATATTAGATGTTAGGTCAGAATTTCAGAATTCCTCTTTTTTTCTTTTTTGTATTGGGGATTGAACCCAGGATGTCTGTGTATGCTAGGCAAAATATCCTACCACTGAGCTGCAATCTGAGCCCTTTTTATGTCAATATAAAATAAGTTGCACAGAAAAGCCTTGAACTTGAGATCCTCCTGCCTATGTCCCCCAAGTAGCTGGGGTTATAGTGTGTTCCACTGCTCCTAGCTCATAATTTTCTTCCTTCTAAAGGATAAATAACATTGTGGAATTATGTATATATCATATTTTGCTTCTCTATTCATCTGTTGGGACATGGGTTGTACCTATTGGTGACTGTGAATAGTGCTGCTATGAGCATTGTCATGAATGTATCTAAAAGTTCTGGAGGGAGTTCTTTTAGGATGGCTCACATCAGGGCTGATAGTTTTGAACCTGCCTCTCTATATGGTAGTATCTGGGGATTAGAGACAATTGTGTGTTGAGTGTGTATCAGTCATATGAGA
The DNA here is from genome assembly GCA_004027875.1 of Aplodontia rufa. Lineage (NCBI taxonomy): Eukaryota > Metazoa > Chordata > Mammalia > Rodentia > Aplodontiidae > Aplodontia > Aplodontia rufa. The sequence goes on from PVKS010054316.1 coordinate 7,506, forward strand.
AGAATATTTTCATGGGAAGAACTGTACAGCAGGAAGGCGATCTTGCACTTTTTCTCTGCATGAGGCCTTTTTTGAAAAGGTGTTTTGTTTTTCTCAGAAAATAAAATGGACATTTTGAGTCAAAGAGGACATACACCATGTGTGTGTGTGTGGGGGCAGCCCCAGCTGAACTCTCGGGTCCCAAAGGATGAGTGGAGTCGGCACAGAGGAATGACTTGAACCTCTGGGGCAAGTTGCAAGCATACACAGTTCCCTGCTTGAGCAAAATGCCATCTGTTCTTCATTGATGAGCATTTTTATACAGGTGCACAAACAAGGCTTGTTTCATTATCTGCATCATTATACCATTCTCTTTTCAGTTTCCCAGTAAACTTAAAGTATCAACCAGTAGCACAATTCATGTTCTCGACCTTCCCACCACATTGACCATATGTAAGTATTTGGTTTAAACCATTTCAGAGCATCAGACATAAAATTAGGATGGGTGTCACCCTTAAGAATGTCAAATAAAGGTTTTAAATCATGCATGGTTATTTTAAGATCAGGATGAATTTAATTTATGTCACCAGGCAGGTTTTGAAAATCATTTAAGGTATTTCACTTGGAGGGCTGTTTTGTGGAAAGGGTGGCAAAATGCTTTTATGTTCCATATTTCTAATCTTTAAATAAATTAGGCTCTCCTTTTTACTTTAAAAAATACAGTTAAATATTTATTCCAGTGTAGAGTCATTTTATTCTTGTCCAATTACAAAATATTAAATGACATAAATAAATACATAATTAAATTTGTTATTTTCATATAAACTTGAAGGCGATCATTGTTACAAACAGCTTAAGTTTGGAAACATCAGCTTGGTAAAATGCTGTCCTAAGTTTTACACCTTAAAGAATTTATATACTTGGAAGACATGGATAAATCAAATATGCAACAAAAGCTAGCATTAAGTCACATAGGTGTCCTTATATTAACTAAATTTAAACTGAAGAAAAAGTCAGAATCCATAGTATATTGTAAATTTTCTAAATTTAGGAAAACGATCAGAGATAGACTGATTATCTGGTGTATAACAATGAAACATTTATGTAGTTAAAGTAAACAGAACCTAGGTTTTGTGGGGTTTTTTTTTGTTTTCAGGGCTGAGGATCAAACTTGGGACCTTGTGCATGCTAGGAAAGCACTCTGCCACTGAGCTAAATCCCCAACCCCAAAACCTAGGTTTTTTTTTTTTCAAATTTATTAGAAGTATATAGTGATACAGGATACAGATGAGGGGGAAACATTATCAAAACAGTAGCAATCAATCAATGTGTATTTGTTATCCAGGGGTAATGCCAAAACATAGATAAACTACTATGGGTTTCATCTGTTACAGTTTCCCCCAAAAGAACTCATGTGTTAAATGGGTAGCTCATGGAGGAATGACATCAGCTTCTGGGATGGTTCCCCCATCTTCCCAATCACCAGACTCCTATGAGTTCTTCATATACCCTCCTCCATCCCCATCCCCTTCCCTACACCTCCAAGAATCCTAGGGAGCTTTCCCCCTGTTGCACTGAAAGTCATTCAATTTGAGGTTTTGTTAGGTAAGCCGTCTGTCCTACTGCTTCAACATAAATTCTAGTATCAACAGATGAGAGAAACCATTCGGCCCTTGAGTCTCTGAGCTTGGGAGACTTCACTAAGCATAATTCTGTCCATCTCCATCCATTTGATTTCAAAAACTATAATAATGTCCTCTCTGATGGCTGAGTAGTATTCCATAGTACATATGAACCAAAGCTTTTGTATCCACTCACCAAGTGAGGGGCATCTGGGTTGGTTCCATAATCTAGCTATAGTAAATTGAGCTGCTGTAAACACTGATGAAGCCACATCGCTATAATATGCTGATTCTAAATCTTTTGGGAAAATTCCCAGGAGTGGGATAGCTGGGTCATAAGGTGGTTCCATCCTTAATTTTTTGAGGATTCCCCACACTGCTTTCCATAGTGGCTGAACTAGTTTGCAGTCCCACCAGCAGTGTAGTAGTGTTCCTCTTTTCCCACAGCCCCTCCAGCATCTGTCGTTGTTTGTATTTTTCATTTTTGCCACTCTAACAGGAGTGAGGTGGTATCTCGTGGTATCTCATTGAAGTTTTGATTTGTATCTCCCTTATAGCTAATGATGTAGAGCATTTTCTCATATATTTATGGGCTTTCTGGACTTCCGCTGGAGAGAAGTTCCTTTTGAGATCCTTAGGTCATTTATCGATTGGATTTTTTGCAAGTTTGGATTTTAGTTTCTTTATTTCCCTGTATATTCTGGATATTAGCCCTCTGTCCGAGGTGTAGCAGGCAAAAATTTTCTCCCATTCTGTAGGTTCTCTCTTGATGCTCTCAACTAGATCTTTAGCTGTGCAGAAGCTTTTTAGTTTAATTGCATCGCATTCATTTGATTTTGATTTTACAGCATGCGCCACAGGAGTTCTATTAAGGAAGAAGCTGCCAAATCCTATAAAGTGTAGTGTTGACCCGACTTCTTTTTCTAGTAAATTTAAAGTTGTAAGGCTTAATATCCAGGTCTTTGATCCATTTTGATTTAATTTTTGTGCAGGGCGAAAGA
>PVKS010054317.1:0-10107 GCA_004027875.1 Aplodontia rufa
TCGGCTTCTGGGATGGTTCCCCCATCTTCCCAATCTCCAGACTCCTATGAGTTCTTCATATACCCTCCCCCCTCCCCCTCCCTATACCTCCAAGTATCCTATAGAGCCATCCCCCTAATGCTCTGAAAGTCATTCAATTTGCAGTTTTGTTAGGTTAGCCGTCAGCCATACTGCTTCCCCAAGCAGGTATGTTTTTAAATAAACAAAACTTTTGCTAAAAAAAGGTAAAGATGTAAATCAGTCTTTTGACTCCATTATTAAAAAGATTAGCATTTATTTGCACAGTTTTCTAACATCTAAGCAAACAGAGAACACTGAGTATGAGTAATAGGACATATAACTATTGGTTTTGTAATGGGGCAGCATTACTTGGGTTTGGATTACTCTGATTATTTGGATATAACTTGAATTCTAAAGGTACACAGAATCCTAAGGAGTTTTGGACAACCAGAAGGAGCAAGTTGAGAAAGTGTACTGTAGCAAATGAATACAAATCCAGGAGCAGGAGGCTGGAGTTCTAGGTCTGACTGCCCCTAGTGGCAAACCTCTTTGAAATGATGTGATTCATAAGCTGGAAGAAATTTCTTTAAAAACAAACAAACCTTCAAATATGAAGTTCTGAAACTGATTGACTTTAGAATAGCAAATGCAATGTACATTCTAATTGCACATGGGTAGGAATAAATGTGTAGGGAAGGTCATGAAGTAGCTAAGTCACAGAGGGAAGCAGGCACAGTGGTCCATAGAAAGGCCAGAAGCAAATTTAGCAGCTCCTTAAGCACAATCAAATAAGTAATGTCACTATACCAGTGCACTTTTAAAGTTGAAGTTTCTTGCAAGCTACTTTTACTACCTTTTCTGTCTTAGTATAAAAACTATGAATATTGATAGTTCTTGGTACATGTATTGAGTTGCTGGCCATGAAGGTGATCCTGAGTAGATTTGACATAAGCTACTATAATTTACACCATTCAGGATTGTTATACAACCAATAAAGAAGGATCCCCTAACTAAAAATAATAGTATTCAATCTTAACAGAATGATTGTTAATTGATTAAGCACATTGATTGCATTTTTAGAAAATCTACTGTCCAGGACACAGTTATTAAATTGTGATTTGAAAATTACATTTGCACTGTGTTTAATGTTTAACCTTGATAGCTCTCTGATTTTGGAACATAACTTGATCTCTTTAAGCCTCTCACGTGGTTCTTGGAAAGCATGCATGTGTAGTGACTGGCACAGCGAAACTTCTCAGCAACTACTAATGGTGATTTTGTTACTACAAAACTTATATTAGGAAGTAAGAAAATAAAAGTCTTACTTCCACATTTGCAGATGAATCAAATACAAATTATATTTAATATAGTTATTTAATATTAAGAAATATCTCTTTTAGGTATCAAAAATTTAGCTTTCCTTATAATATTCTGTTTTTATACTTTTATCTTTTATGTATCAGGTGATAAATTTATTCTACATTTGTAATAATTCTTTTCAATGTAAACAAAAAGAATAATTCAATCCATAAAATAAAGATATTTTGTTCCCATCTGAAAATTTAGTTTTTTCACTGTATGTGAATATAAAATATCTTTTAGAAAAAATCCAAAGTTCTGACTAAGTGGGGGACATATGCAGTATTCTCTATCCTCAGACATTGTATTCAGACTTTTACACTCAGTAGAAAAAGAATACTTTACAATTAAATTGGTCACTTACAGTTTTTAGGCATAATTTAGTCAATTTATTTCTTAGTATATGTGGCTTTGAGCCACAAATATCTGTTGTAATGTTAATGTAAAAAGCACACATTTTGTCCTTTTCAGCTCAGTAGAGTTGGTTGAAGGATGAAAGTATGTCTAGCGTTGTGTATATAAAGATCAGCACACTTTATTAATGAGCCAGACTTCACTACACACCAGTCTTGTGCCAAGCACTTCTAGCATTTTGGGTAATAAAGGTCGAGTGCAAGGATATATGCTTATGAAAGAATAAATATGAGGATAGATAGATGATAGATAATAGATAACTTATAGGAATATATCAAATTGTTATAAGTTCTACACAGAACATTCAAATAGACTGATGTGGTAGAAAATCACTGGATGTCTATTCTTTATTGGGTTGTCATAGAAAGCGTTGCAGAGTGTCATTTAAACTGAAGCCTTGGTGGGAGAAAGGTACCAGCCACATATATTGTGGAAGTGTCATAGGAAGAGATAAGAGCTGATACAAATCCTTAGAGGAAGAATTTGTTCTAAGTGGTCAAGGAACAGGAAGAAAGTCAATGTGAGTAGACAGCGCATAATTGTGAGACAAGTTCAGAAAGATGGAGCGGGAGTAAGATCATAAACTCAAGGTGAGAGATTTGGTTTTTAATTGGTATTCTGCTGCAAGAAATTGGAGAATTGAAACACAGGAAAGAAATGATGTAATGTTTGTTTAAAACACACCTGCGGATTCATGCGTGCACACGAATCTCTGCCTCCTGCCAGGAATTAGATATAGGACAAGGCTTAACACATGGAGGTTAGTAAAGGAATTGGGGTGGTGTATGCCCAGTTACTCATCATACCCATTACCTTTAGTTAGATTGCCTTTTCCAACCCTCCTTAAAATGTGACCATTTAAATGATTTCTCCTCAATGGAGTATGAATGGAAGTTAAGAGCACCACTTCTAGCTCTCGACTCCAAAACCTTCCACCTATAACCTTCCAGGCTTGTTCCCACTCCGTGGGCTTAATGTGAGTGAACATGGTGGCCATGGAAGCTGTGTAGTGAAAATAACACCTTATGACAGAAGGAGCACAGGTCCTGAATCAGTTGCTAGCCAGGAACTCACACCTGGACTTCATAGGACTGAGAAGTAAATTTATTGTATTAAGTTACTGAATTTGGGGTTTTATCTCATAGCAGTTAGTGTTATCTTAACTAAAATAGATATTCATGCAGAAAGTTTAGCAAATAAATATGTTTGTGATAAGGATAAAGGAAATGCGATAAATAGGTAACATATCTTGTAGATAAAATTGAAAATAAAAAGTTTGATTGCATATTGGTCAGAAGGGGTAAGGAGGACGTCAAAGAGAAGCCCTACTTGCTCTTTTGTGAGATGTGTGAAACGAGTTGTCATTTGCATATTAGATGCCCTAGAAGGAGGAAATCTAATGACCTATCTCTGAGGGGTGCTGATTTTGAGATCTCTAAGTGCCCTCTCAGAGCAGCTTTCTAGTAGCATATTTAAGATTAGAGATAAGGAAAATGCAAATAGAAAGCAATAAATGGGTTTTTACTATGTCTTTGTGGTAAGCACTTACTATACACTATTTAATTTTTTATCAGTCCAAATAGAGCAGATGCTGTCACTTTTCCAACACTACAAATGAAAGCACTAGGTCTTAATGCAGGATACATGACTTTTCCATATCAAAGTCTACTGACAGGTCGTGGTGCTGAACCTATGAGCTCCAGTGGTTTATTTCCTGCTCATGATCTAAAAGTTTGCTGTTTCACTGCTGAACTCCGCTATGATCAGCTGGAGATGTCTTCAGGTTGCAGGTTAGATCCAAGACTGCCCAAATGTTTCCTCATTGTCCTCATCCAGTTAATACTGGAAGTATGTTCATATCATTGTGGGTCACAGGAGCCCAAGAGGCCAACTTAAAACTGTGTAAATGTGTTTTGGGATGTTATTCATTGCAAGATGCTAACTTTCTATTAGCCAACACAGTTAACATGGTCATGCTCAATATCAAGGCAGGAAACAGTTTGGAGCACAGGATTATTTTCAACTAGCTCTATTGCACTACAAAGACATTCAGCAGAGAGAAGAATATTTGGAAGTTGAACACACTGCAAAACTTTAGAGAAGCATGAGAAGCAAAGAAGATGTTTAGACGTCATTATAGCAGGAAACACTAGCTGAAGGCGGTGGAGAACGCATACAGGAGTGAAGCTGAAGTGAGGAGGTGGATGTTTCAGGGGAAGCTTGTTATGAATAGAGGGCAAAGCAGTTCAATAATGATAGCTAAAGGGAAGTAAGGATAGTCTGGTAGCAAGTACAGTAGTTAACACTGCATAGTTTCCAATCTAAGAAAATATTAGTTTTGTGACCTTAGACAAGTTGCTAAACCTTGTGGAGTCAGATTCCCCATCAAATAACAAAGATGAAAATTATCATAGAAGATCAATAAAAGATTAAAATTAATATATAGCATTCTTAGAACAATTTCTGAGTATGTGACTATTTAGTGAGTATTAGTTCTTATTGTTTTACTTAGAGGGTGGAAAAATATTCAACATATTTATATATTGGTAACAAATATCTTGTATAAAGAAAAGATGAAAAATCTAGGAAAGAAGGAATTTATTTATTTTAACAAAATCACCACCCACTTACACTTTCATTTGACTTAGGTAGATGGGAGAAATGTATTTACCTCTGAATCATTTTATCCAACATGTCCTCTTTAGGTAATGTCAATTTCTTGTATATCTGATCATTAACATTATAATGAATTTCAATATATATTCATTTCCTTCCTACATTTCATGTGAATTGTAATAAAGATAGTTAAAATAGCAAATTATTCAAGTCTTCTTGAAATTTGCTTTTATGCGCCAATTTTGTGTTTTAATTATCAGCCATTTAATTAAACTCTTTGTAATGCTCCACTCCATAAAACCCATGAATGCAGCTGTTTACTTATAACTCTAAACATTATTATGTATTTATGATTCTTTCTAGCTAAGAATAAAGCTGAATCAATTTATTAAGAATTACTTTAATCATGACCATTACCTAAAGTCTTTCATGTATAACTAAGGCTCTGATTTCTCAAATTAGAATTTAAATCAAAGACAATGAGGTATCAACCCTTCTTGCCAGTATACTCCTTTGTGCTTCAGGAAAACCCTCTCCTTTGCTGCCTCTTGCCCTCTCAAATTCATTCCTGACATGGGCCAGGTTAGGGCTATCAGGTCACTAACTGCTTAGAACTTAACACCTAAGTCACTTTAACCCAAGAGAAAAATAGGATATGTACTTGCTTTGGTTTGGATGTGAGGTGCCCCCACCTGTGTTAATACAGGGGTGTTGAGAGGTTAAATGATTGGATTATGAGAGCTGTGGCCTAATCGCTGCATTCTCACTTGAACAGACTGACTGAGAGGTAACTGTAGATAGGTGGGGCACTTCTACTATTAAAGATCCACTTACAAATTCTAGTGCCCCTGTAATCCTAGTGGCACTAGGTCTCAGGAGTCATTAAAGAATGGAACCATCCTCAGAACGAACTATTAAAATGGGTTTGATAAAGTATGATCTTTTAAGAGCCATGAAGTTTTCCACAAGCGTGGGTTTGTTGCTATGGAATCCTTGCTAACCACTGATTTAATCAAAAGCACTCTCCCTTGTCTGTGCTTTTGCTTTACAATCTTTATAGTTGTGTCAAAAATAATGACAAGTTTTAGCACTGGTTCTTTGTATCTTTTGATTTGCGGTCAAAACTCAAGTTCCTAAGAATGTCCTTCTGGATGAATGCATATTTCTTTCATTCCAGAAAAACTTCAGATTATGTCTACTTTTAAGTTAATGGTTACTTATTTTTTTTTCTGAGTTTAGTTGAAAAGATTTGAAACATGCACACACACACAGAGTCTCAGAAATAAATAATAATAAAAGCCCAAGTATTTCTTCTTAATGTTTTTCATTTTCAAATTTAAGAGTTTTATAGTATGGCATTTGATAGAGGTGACTATAGTTACAACACACACATTTGCCTGTGTCTGCACATCTGTGTCAGTTTGTGTATGTGCGTGTGAGAGAGAGAAAGAAACCTGGGTATCCTTCATATTACAACCATGCTCTCCTCAAAGACATAACAGTGCAAAAAATTTATTACTTTTGGAAAGATTTGATGGTTGAAAAAAGTCTATCACAATTAATGTAACCATATTATATAGGAGACCATTTACTGGTTAAATGTAGAACTTACCTGACTGTACATATGTGGACATTCAACAACTTTTCAGTGCTTTTTTAAATTTTCATATTAGGTTTATCAATCTTTAGGAATGATTATGTCATTTCTAATTTAAAACTTTAAGGATTTGGAAAGAATTTTTTTCCCTTGGTGGTGGGGATTGAACCCGGTCTTTTTTTTTTTAAAGAGAGAGGACAGTGAGAGAGATAGAGAAAGAGAGAAACAATTTTATTTAGTTTTTCACATGGACTTAGTTGCTCCAACACTTAGTTGTGTACATGGTGCTGGGGTTTGAACCCGGGTCTTCATGCTTGCCAGGCAAGAGCCGAAACCACTGAGCCAACGCTCTAGCCCCTGAACCCAGTCTTTGCATATACTTTAACACTGAGGTACACTTTCAACCTGGAATATTTCTTCCCTATTAATCATTGACATTGATCAATATTTACAATAATCTAACTCTTATTTCCATCTTGATACAGAAAGAGACAGCATGAGTTTTTGAGAAATATGGATTTGTTTCAAATATACCTCTTCTATGACTCAACTGTATGGATGTGGACAGGATAGTGAAAACTTTAAGCCTTGATATCCACAGTTCAAAATTGAGAATATTTCTCTGAGTTTTTGTGAGCGTTAAATAAGTTTTAATAGTTTGTTGAATGAACGGGGACTACCAATGAAATTCAGAACTAAAAGATAATCTTATTCCACAAAACAGTCATGTAGTCTACATATCCATATATTGGGTTGATCAGCTCCAAACTTCAAAAAGTTCAAATTGCTGTATTGCTGTATTGTGTGCATCTATGAATATGTGACAATAAGTCCCATCATTATATACAACTAAAATGTACTAATAAAAAATAAATTAAAAAAAATCTAAAACAAAATTACTGGTATAAGTAGGGAAATAATGTTAATTTTTGGAATTACACTTGTTTACACACACATATGACAAATCTTTAATAATAGGATAAGAGATGATATGGATGTAAGGAAACAAATAATAGTATAATTGTATATGTTGCACATAGTGGAACTAAATGTTGAGATTTTGTGAGAATGTGTGCTTTTGCGTGGAGATTTATCTTGAGCTTACTTCAAGCTAGATATTACAATAACAAGGACACCTATGAATTTAACTATTTAAAAGGGGGAAATTTTGTCTACATAGGAATATTTTCTTACGGAATATGAATGATAGTTAACATTGGGGCAGAAGCCTAGAGGGAAGGCCACCAACTTGAAAAATACATGTATCTTATGATGTTTCCATGACTTCCATCAACAGTAACCATCTCTTCTTGGAACAGAGGAGTAGCCAAGACCTAGTTGAACATGTGTAATGGAGAAAGACTTATATAACAAGGAATGATTAAACGTGAGGGACAAGAGAAAGAAAGTAGAGAGCATAACTGAGCAATAAGTTAATATTATGGTTAAATAACCTCTGAATGAATGATGAAGATAATTGGGCTAGCCACTGGAGTTAACAAATAGGCCTACTCCCATTTCAAAACTAAACTACATAGTATAAAATCTTCTCTGCAAGAATACCAGCACTGTCTTCAGTGTGACACTGCTCTAGATTGCACAAAGGCATAGAAATAGAGTTAAGACATGGGTGGTCCTCAGTAAACATATACCACCACTGGGAATGTAAATTAGCAAAGCCATTATGAAAAGGGCATGGAGTTTCCTCAAACAACTAAAACAGAACTACAATAGGTTAATCTATATTACTACTGGGTGTACATCCAAAGGAGATGAAGTCAGTTTATCTGAGATATCTGCACTCCCATGTTTATTACAGCACTATTCACAATAGCTAAGATATGAATCAACCAAGTTGTTAATAACTAGATAAAGAAAATGCAAAATATCTACACCATGGAATATTATTCAGATATAACAAAAAATAAAATTTTATTATTTGAGGCAGAATGGATATAACTGGAAGATATCATGTTAAGTGAAATCAGACAGGAATAGAAAAAAAATCACATGTTCTCATTCATATGTGAAAGGTGAAAAAGTTGATTTCTTAAAAGTAGAATGGAAGGCTGGAGCGGTTGCTGAGTGGTTACTGCTCTTGCCTGGCATGCACAAGTACATGAGTTCAAACCCCAGCACCACGTATAAAACTAAGCATCAAAGCAATGAAAGCCAAGTGAAAAACTCAATAAAAATTGATTCTCTCTCTCTCTCACTCTCACTGTCCTTCTCTCTTAAAAAAAGAAATTAGTAGTGTGAAAGTACAATCACAAAAGACCTAAAAGGGGAGGGAGTGAGGATAAAGTTTAGATAACAGGCACTGAAATACACTTGTATAGGAGGAATAAATTCTAGTATCCTGAAGCACAATAGCTCACAACAACGTATTATATATTTTATAAAGAACTAAAAATGAGAAGTTCAAATGTTCTCAACATAAAAAAATATAAATGTTTAGTATGATGGAAAATGTAAATACTTGATTGGATCATTACATATTGCATATATGTATTGAATTTTCACGCTATACCCCATTAATATGCACAATTATATGTGTCAACATAATGGAAAAAGTCAACAATATATATGGTTTCGTTTCTTCAAAATTTTAATGTTGGATGGTTTTTCCTCTAAAATTTCTTAAATGTATTTAATGTTAAGCTCAAAAATTTCTGGCTGTAATGTTTAAAGCTATATTTACCATTTGCTTGTTCATGATTTTAAAAAATATAGTTTCCCTTTTCAGTCAATATTCATTTGTAAATCAGATTGCATGCACAATGATTTAAATGATATAAGCAGCCATTGAGAAAAGTAATTTTAAAAATTAATAACATTTTCACATCATTATTTCTTGAGACAACTGACATTTGTCACACCACTGATTTCTTTAGTTCTGGCTCTATAAACACATGGTGAATACAACAGTCATTATGTATGTGTAGTTATTTTTTTTTTCTTTCTTAGCAGCAATATCAGCATCATCTGCTTAAGATCAGGTTCTTTCACGGAGCAGCTGAGTATTAGACTTCAGATTGAGTCTTCTAGTCCATGTGGTTGCATTCAGACAGGTTTCTTGAGATTACTTGGCTATTTTAATTGGTATTATTTAAAGTTGCATGACTATTTGCTCCACAAGTTTGTTTTAGTAGTTATTTTTTTTCTTTCTCTCCTTTTTTGAAAAGCAGTGTTGATTTAAATTCCACTGAGACAAATCAGTGTGATTTTTTTTACATCGGACATAAAAACAAAATGCAAGAGAAAAATCAACATCTGTGTTAAAGAACTTGAGAGAATATCATACCTTCAAATGAACATGCTAAAGTAAATGACAAAAACAAAAAATTAATGCTAAAATTGTCAATTGAAAATGACTCAAGCATTGCAGAGTCCACAGACTCCCTCAGAATGTATGGCCAAGTCTTTCTATTATAATCTTGGGAGTGAATGTGAATGGGGGCAATGAAGTGGGAAAATGATAGAATTACATACACATGCTCACTCAGTTCCTAGATCAAACTTGATTCTATCTACATCTTTCAGTTATACTACATATTTCTTTATTTCTTATTTCCTCTCTCATTCTTTCAGCCCCAGATAAAAACAAAGATGCTATCTTCTAATAGTGAAAACACGATAATGTTTTCGATACCAAGTGGGTAATGTCCATTTCTACCAGCCTTGTAAGCTTCCTGCTTCATCCTTGCTATTTTATTCAGTTATTTAGGCATGTCATCAAAATGGGTTTCACCTTACTGGTACCCTATTATCAACCTTTTGTTCATTTATCTGGGCAGCAAGAAATTAAAAATTTCTTTTGAATAAAGATGGTAGGTTGTCACATATACCTATTTTCTTTCCAACTTGAATTCCCCTATAATTAAAATAAGAATTTGTAAACAAAAAAATCAGAGGAAAAAAATGGTAACACTTTGGAGAATAGAATTTTAGTAAAATTTAGGAATGCAGTATGTAAAAGGAAGAAAGGTGGTTAACTGTTAATAACAGAGGAAACAAGTGTAGGGCTATCCATAGCAAAAGAAATGAGACAAAGCTTTCAAATTTTGAGAGAAAATGCTTCCCAATCTAGAAAACTCTTTCAAACTATCAATCAAGTGGAA
>PVKS010054319.1:0-10107 GCA_004027875.1 Aplodontia rufa
GGTTTTCCAATACCTCAGGGGATAGGGGGTGGAATTCAGTAAGTTCAGCCAATGCATACAACAGACAATGTCGACTGTAGCTGTTACAGTGTTGATTGGCATCTATAGGAGCAATTGGATTAACAGTTTTCTTCCATGAGAGCTCTCATACTATATTTGGTTAGCAAGCAAACACCTGTTTTCAAGTTTGCCTTTCACTTCAGTTTACCAGGACTCTGTAGGTGAGGGGGGGGAAAGGTCTAGAGAGGAAAGAGAATGAGGTAGGAAGGTAGTGTGGAACTTGTGAATTAGGATATATAGCTACAAGTAAGTAGAGAAGATGTAGGCTAATCTGATAAAAATAAGGAAAAAAATAGAAAAGGGATGAGAGTGGAGTAATGACTTTGAGGGAAGATGAGAGAGATCAGAATACCGTTTAGGAACTGACAGAGTAAAGGGAAGAAGTGGGTAGCAGAGACTGAGGGTCTTTTCAGCTCAAGGAGACTGAGGACAAGTTTTCAATATTGCAGACAGCCACAGTTTGAACCCCAGCAATATGGACACAGCAGACAAACACAACAATATACAGAAACAGTAAAAAAGAAACAACCATACAAACAAACAATACACGCACTAATGAACACCAATTCCAAGAAAAACAACAACAACAACAACAACAACAAAAAGGAGTTGGGAAGGTTATGAATTATTACCACCAAGGTTATAATGTACCGTAGGGGTGTGTGTTCATAAGAGATTTCTAGGTGGAATCACATCACAATTGAGTTTATTGGAATGATTTTTGGTGATCTCAGCTGACAGTGGGATTCCTAAGATGCCTCCCAGTAGTTTTCCCCTGTAGGGGGTTTGCAAATATTCACATTCCCCGCTTCCTATGAGAACAGACTTTAGGGCCACCTGAGTTGCACTCCTGGGCAGTTTAGTGTCTGCTTGCCCAAACTCTTGTCCCATTTCAGTTGGGGACCCAGGAGCTGCTGGGAGTCTTATGGATCCTAATCCAGCTATATGGGACTCTTGCTGTTCCAGGGAGAGTATTTGACCTGAACTGAGCTCACCTCATTATTGCCTCACTCTTGGGTGTCTTGAGGTCCCACTTGCCCAAAGAGTTGATGTATAAGCAGTCAGAACCCCAGCAAGGTGAGGCAGGATTGAAGGATACACCAGTCTAGCTAGACCAGTGTTTGTGGAGCTCTCAAATGCAACCACAATGGGCCGTGGAATCCCATTCCCATTTGGAGCACCCATGGCCTATGGGAAGGCTTCTGTTCATAGAATTCAGTGTCTGAAAGGAGAGGAAATCACTGGAGCCAGGCTGCCCCTTCTATTCATAGGTCGCTAAGGTTGATGCTAGCCTGTGCCCTGCCTGAGAGTTTCAAGCAGTATCTGTTGGACTTGCATGCTGATCCCCCCAGGTTGTTTGGGTCCTATTGAGCAGAAGAATCCTGGTCATGGACTCCACCCACAGATTAAGCGTGTAATGGGGTGGGCAGGAAACCTCTAAATGTGAGTCACTAGACCAATAGGGAGGGTCTGCCAGGCCCACACAACCCCCAGGGCAGACAGTCAAAACACTGGGTACCTGGAGCCGCTCCTCCAGACTGAGCTCCCTATTCCAATCTAGACCTGGTGGTTCTAGGTTCTCTGTTCTCAAAGCAATTTCCCGTACTGCCCTCTGGGAGGATTCAAAATGGCAGTTGCCACCTCACTTCTTCACATGATCAGATTCAAGGGACTCTAATTTGTGTGTATTAAAGTAATCCCTTGCTTCCTGCCACTGCCACAGCCTGGAGCACCAGTTCCCCATGCCCAGCCACCACTGAGTGCTCACCACTGTATCTGAATTTATTTATATGTGCACAGCTTCCTTCCCTCCAGGGCAAATCCTCAGGCTACTGGCTGGGTAGCTGGTGCTGGAAAATTATTAATAGGTATTTTCTGTACTTTCAGCATGTCAATGGCTCTATTTCACTAAACTTCCTTACTTGAATAGTAATGAATTTAGCGACAAATTTTGCTGTTCACCCACCTCAGAGTAAGGCACTTCTCCCACCATTTACATCCTGCATTCACGGAGAGATTTTTCATTCAGCTCTGCCATAGGTTGCCATGATGAAACCTATTTAATGTCTCTTTGGATGTGTTTTTCTATAATTTTATTAAGTATTTTTGTCTATGTTCATCAGGGAAATTGGTCTGTAGTTTCCTTTTCTTAATATATGTGTGTTGGGTTATGGCATCAGGGTTATATTTGCTTCATAAAAAGTATTTGTGAGGGTTCTGTCCCTTTCAATTTCATGGAATCCTTACTGAGGAGAGGTGCTCATTCTTCTGTAAAGGCCTGTTAGAACACTGCTAAGAAGCTATCATATCCTAGAATTTTCTTTTTTGGAAGGCTTTTTCTGCTGTTCAATTTTGCTATATGAGATTGGTTATTTTAGATTTTCAATGTCCACCTGTGTTAATTTGGAATGGTCTATATGGCTAGGTATTTGTCCATGTTTTCCAGATTATCAAACTGGGACAAGTATAGTTTTTCCAAATAAGTGGATTCTGTTTGGTTGACTGGTGTTGTCTCCATTTTCATCTATGATGTTGTTGATTTTCTAAATTTCATTCTTCCTTTCAGTGAGGATGGCTAGCAGTTGGTCAATATTTTTTAAATAACCAACTCTATTTTGTTGATTCTTTGTATTTTTTTTCTCGGTTTCATTGATTTCAACTATTATCATATTTCCTGCCTTCTGTTGGATTTGGAGTTGTATTGTTCATCTTTTTGTAGGGATTTGAGTTAGAGTTAAGTTTATTTATTTGTTCTTTCTCCTGATGTTTGATGAAGGACTCAATGCTATAATATTTTCTCTGAAGAATGCTTTCATACTGTCTCTGAGATTTCAATATGTTGTTTTATCATTCTCATTCATTTCCAAGAATTTCTTAATTTCTGTTCTCATTACCTCTTTTACCAATTCTTCATTTAAGAGGGTATTATTCAATTTCCAATATTTGAGTAGTTTGGGTTTTTTTCTTGCTGTTATTGCTAAAATCATATAATTGTGGTCTGATAAGATTCATGGGAATATATCAACTTTCTTGTATTTGCTAAGATTTCCTTTGTGGACTAGGATATGATCTATTTTGGAGAAGGATCCAGGGGCTGCTGAAATGAGGGTGAATTAACCTGATTTGAGATGGAATATTCTGTAAATGTCTGTTTAGTCCAATTGATTGATAGAGTAGTTTAAGGTATATATATCTTTATTGATTTTGTGCTTTGATGATCTGTCTAATGTTGATAGTGGTGTATTAAAGTTCCCCAGTATTATTGTGTTGAAGTTGATAAGTAGTTAAATGTCCTTGAGTACTTTTCCCACATATTTGGAAGGGTTGTATTTGGGGGCATAAGTGTTAGCTATTGCTGTGTCTTCTTCATGTAGTGTTACTTTTGCTAAGATATAGTGACCTTCTTTATCCATTCTGACTAATATTTGGTCAAAGTTAACTTTCTTGGTTATAAGTATTGCCACACCACCTTGCTTTCTTTGACCACAAACCTGGTAGATTTTTGCCAACCTTTCACCTTCAATCCATGTCTATTTTTTTTGAACAACCATACAAGTTTTTAACAAAATAATATAAAATGTGTATAGATTCTGGATATTACAGTTACCCCCAGGAGTGCCCCCCCCAATTACCCACCCTTATCCCTGTCTTCCCCTTCCCACAATATCTCTAAAAAAGTATTAGGTTGTATAACATTATACCTTATCTGGATTTAACACATGATAATTGACTGACTTTCTCACTGTCCAGGGTCTAGTCCCCACCTCCACAGATGAGTGGAGACAATTGACCATTAGTTCTCTGGGTTAAGCTGATTTTACTCAGCATGATCTCTTCCATAGCCATCCATTTACCTTCAAAGGCTGCAATATCATTTTTTCTAATTGCTGTGTAAAATTCCATGGTATAAATGTACCACAGTTTTTGGATCCATTCTTCCAGTGAATCTATGTCTATTTTTGACTGTGAGGTGTGCCTCCTGTAAAAAGCATATTGTTAGATTTTATTTTTTGTTCCAGTCTGCTAATCTGTATCTTTTGATTGGGGTATTGAGTCCATTCACATTCAGTGTTATAATAGATATGTAATTCTGGATCCCTGGCATTGTGATCCTTGCTGTATTTTGTGCTATTTTGATATCTTTTCATTAGTTATGTTTTTATCAATTTTTTTTTGGAATTGTTCATTTTCTCCTCTGAAGTTTGTCTTTGAGTATACTCTGTAGAGCTAGTTTTATGGTCATGTATGTTGGTAGTTTGTTCTTATGATAAATGAATTTTCTTTCTCCATCAAATTAAAAGCTGAGTTTTGCAGGGTATAGCATTTTTTTTAAAGAGAGAGGGACAGTGAGAGAGACAGAGAAAGAGAGAAAAAACTTTATTTAGTTTTTCACATGGCCTTAGTTGCTCCAACACTTACTTGTGTACATGGTGCTGGGGTTTGAACCCGGGTCCTCATGCTTGCCAGGCAAGTACCAAAACCGCTGAGCCACTGCTCCAGCCCCAACGGTATAGTATTTTTGACTGGAAATTATTTTCTTTCAGTATTTGAAAAATATTGCATGTTCTCCTCACCTTTATTGTCTGAGCTGAGAAATCCACAGTAATCCTTATTGTTCTGCCTCTGAATTTGATTTGGTGTTTTTCTCTTACAGCTTTTAAAATTCTTTCCTTGGGCTGGAGTGGTGGCTCAGCAGTTATGGCACCTGCCTGGCATGTGCGAGTACATGGGTTCAAACCCCAGCACCATGTACACAACAAAATGTTCGAGGAATGAGTCACATGATAAACTAAATAAAATTGATTCTCTCTCTCTCTCTCTCTCTCTCTCTCTCACTGTCTCTCTCTCTCTTTAAAAAATCTTTTCTTGATTTCTCTGTTATTCATTTTGTGTTTGTGTCTCACTTATTTTCTCATTTGGTTAAGTCTATTTGGTGACCTATAGGTTTCTGGAATTTGAATTTCTAGATCAATTCTGATAGGGGGAAAATTTTCTTTAGCTATTTCACTGGGAGTCTTTTCATTCCATCTGTTTGTTGTTCTATATTCTCAGTTATCCCAATTATTCTTAGGTTATTCTCTTCTCACCCCATACTTCTTGGAAGTTCTGATCATGCTCAGTAAGGTTTTATTTCTTGTCTATCTTCCCTTGCATTCAAGATTAATCCACCTGTCTTCACTACCTGATGTTCTTGCTTTGAGACCTGAAGTTCTATTTTCTACTGAGTTTACTCTGATATTACTATTTTAATTTGATTGACTGTATTTTTCAATTCTAAGAGCTCTGCTACCTCTCTTTTCAGAATGTCTAGCTCTTTATCAGCATGGTCTCTTGGCTCCTGAAATTGCTCTCTTATTTCTTTTCCTTAAATCTACTTTTAATTCTTTGATTGTTTTTAATAATCAGATTGTTGATACTTTTTTCCTGGGTTTCATCTAGGACCCTTTCCATGCACTCTTCTGATGGGGAGTTTTGGGTTTGAAGAGGAGAATTGCTTCCTTTTTGTCTTCATTTTTTTGGGCCAAAGAATGTGGTCTATGAGCCCCCTTTGGTTATTTTAATTTGAGAATGTGGATGAGTTGTGAAGTTTTTGTCTCTTCAGTAACTTGTGCTGGGTGCAGTTTGAGAAGCTGAGATTAACATTAGGCTCCCCAACCTATGGTTAGTTTTTAGCCTTTGCAGTTTCTAATACCTTACAAGATAAGGCAAAAAAGACAATATGAGTAACCAATGAGTACAATAAACAGCTTTAACCTAATTTCTTTGTTCCTTCTGATAATGTTACCATGTTAATTACTACCTTTGTGTGGAATTGTAAGATTAGTAACTATCTTTGCTTACAAAACTATTAACTATCAAACTATAACTGGATTAAAAGCAACCAAGCATTATCAGATTTGGCATTCACATCAGTTTTCCATTAATACCCTCAATAAGGAAGAATAAACAATATGGTCAGTTAAATTATAAAATAAATAGTGTTGAACTGGTTAATCTGTTCCTTTTGTAGTCAATGCACTATTATCACCTATGGGAGGAAAGATGTGATTAGCAACTATCTCCAGATGGAACAAATTGATGTTAAGCTTACAGACATCTGAGAGTAAAGAACTGACAAGGGAAGGTACACTGTCTTCTGAATATGAAGTCAGAGCAGAAATCAGAGCAGGTATAAATATACTGTAAGAATATTTTGATTATCAAAAATTAAAAAACAACAAATAAACAAAATTTGAAAAATGAAGAGAGAGAAAGAGGGAGAGACTGGGGGAATGATGTTGAGAGGAGATGAGAGTTAGATGAATAGGATTTGGCTATTGTCAGAGAACAGGAAATATGTTGGTAACAGAGAAGTGAAGTACTAGAGGCTAAGCCTGGACCTCAGGAGGTATGATGAGTCCAAATACTTGCATTAAAGTAAGTGTTCAAGGGAAAGGTAAGAAATAAGCAAGTAGAAAGAAAATAAGGTCCACAGCAGCAAAACTTACTACAAATAAACACACACACACCCAGAAAATTCAAGCTCTGATGTATGATTTTGAAGTAGCCCTGCTAATTACCAGAGAAGTCCAACCAATTGTCTTGAAATGTTATCCCAGTGTCTGGAAGCTTAAGACTTAGGAGGGGTAGAGGAAGAGTTTGCCCTCAGGCAACTGTTTCCCTCCCTGATTCAAACAGCTCTAGTTTAACTGTCCTGCAGGCTACACTGGCTCCAGACTCTCATGTCCCTTTCAGTATGAATTTGCCCTGGGATCATAGAAGAATTCCAGAGATGATGAGGATCCCAAACAAAATTCTGCCCATATGCTCAAAATGGCTGCAGCCTGAACTTCTAAGGGCTAGAAGGGGGCAATGTTCTCTCCTCCAAAGAAGATATGCCAGGGAGTTGTCCAAGTTTAAGCACAGAGCAGAGCTCCTGTTCACATTCTGCTCATTCACAGCAGAGTGAAGGATCCTGACAGGAAATCTTACTTAGATTCTCAGTTGTTTTCCTGCCTGTTTTTTCCAAAATCACTACAGTCTGACCTCCTTATAGTTGGAAGGGGAGTCTGCCCCCTCCTCCACATCAGAGATGCTGAGAGGACCTGATTTCAGTCTAATACAGCTTTTCTACATACAGTCAGGCTCTGCATGGCTGAAGTATCAGACTGAATCAATCAGCATCTTAACTGCTACTCTTGTTTGAGGGGTGAGGGCAGTCCCTAGAAACTGGTTGGTTCCAAATTTGTTCCTCTTTTCCACTTGCTACACACGAGTCTCCATGTCACTGCTCTCCCACCGACTCACACTGTGTTCAGAGAATCTTTTCCAGTACATGCATCTTGCAAGAAGACAGCTTTCCCAGAGTTTCTTCCTTTCAAGTCAAGAAGAGTGTCGAGGCGCAACTTCCCTGCAGTCTGCCATTTTCCACTGCCTATACAACTTTTTTTGTCTTGCATACATTTTCTTCCTTAATATTTATTTCTTACTATTACTAAGACTTTGGAATATGCAATATGTAAACCAACCTGGAGGAGTTGAATTAAAAGTGCAATATTTAATGATTATTTAAAAGTAGCCAATAATTCATTTACTAAAGAAAAATATTTTATCTGTTGTTTTTAATCACTATAAATTTCTAATAGCAATTAAACACATTTCTAAAATGACTCAGATAATATTTACCTCAGTTTCCAATACATAAGCATATTTAAACAAGAACAGGAATTTACTAAATGTCTTCTAATTATACTTGCTATTTTAAATTTCCTTGCAGGATTTTTCTACACCAGGAGTTCCAAAGTCAAGCTATATTCAAAAAGAGAGACAACACATTGGATATTCAAGTTCCGAAGAGCCAGAAATCCCTTATAGAATAGGACGTGTGCAGATGAAATCCAACTATTAAGTTCCCTGCAGAAAAAATACAATAATATATATGATCATCTGATCATTTTAAAGCATTATTGGAATACTTGAAGAAAACATTATGATTTATCTACGCTCTAAATACTTTGGTTTTCTTTCTGCATTTATGCCATCAGTTTTCCTTTTGTATCTTGAACTTCTCCTACCTGCCGTCATGTCCAAAGAGAAAAACTTTCATTTCCAATATCCAACTGCATTAACTCAGCTGGGACAGCAAATACTTGTTAGCTCTGGAATCTGGCATAATGCTTCTTTACTGATTCATGATATGTATCTTTATAAAGTTCTCAGTGAAATGCATACTATTTGGATCACAAATTATAGAAATTATTGAGTACTTGATAGTTATGGAATAAATCTAAAGAAAGTACCAATGCACCAGTATACAATTAATGAAACGTGTTTGAAATATGCAATTTGATTATAAATTTATTCCTGAAAATAAAATAATAACTGCTAAATGATTTTTTAAATTAAGTGTTTAATGGAATGATCCCAAGATCTTGGTTTTTCCTTCCCTATTTCTTTTTTCATTATTTCTTTTCCCCTTTGACACTTTTTTTCATTAAAAGACACTTGTCACACCAACTATGTACTACACACTGGTTAGTTGCTAAGGTACAGAAATGAATCTGAGATATTTCCTGAGATTAGCCTGGCATCAGAGACAAAGAAAAAATATAAATTATCATTATTCAATGTGATTAAAGCAATGATAAAGATGTATACAGAAACTAGGAAAGGTGGAGGAAGAAGACCATTAAAATATGATGCTTAAGCTGTTGTAAAAATATAAGTAGAAGTTGGCTTTGTGGAGGGAGGCTAGGAGAGAGTTTTGAGACAACAGTAGTGCAAAAAAAGTGTAGAGCTAGAATGTTGACATAAACCAGTGAATGCAGGACCATCTGTATGTAGAGTATGAAGGGAATTGCACATTGCTGCAGGGTGAAGTAGAGAAGTGAATAAGGGGTGAGGCTGAGGAGGTAGGCAAAGACTAGATCATAGAGGCTTTTATATGCCATATTGAAGAACTTAGACTAAATCTTATTGGTTATAGGGCTTTGTATTAGTCTATTTTGTGATATTGAATAATTTATAAAGAAAAGAAGTTTAACTCATAGTTCTGGAGGCTCTAGAGCATGGCCTCTCAAACTGTTGAGCTCTCATAAGAATCTTCTGGCGTTATAACCTGGCAAATGTCATTGTGGTGAAAGAAGACGCAAGAATGAGAAATCACAAGAATCAAGCAACTGGAGAAGGACCAGGCTTGCTTTTTTATTTTAAACAATTCATTCTTGGAGGACTAATCCACTCTATGAAACTGGCACTAATCCATTCTAACTCCAATCTTCCAGGGCCTAACCATCTTTTACTAGACCTCACCTCTTAAGAGTTCTACTATCTTAATACAACCACACTGGGGGTCAAACCTCAAGCATATGAACCTATGGCGAATACATTTAGACCATATCCAAAACATAGGAACTTCCATTGAAGGGTTTTATGCAATATTTTATATTGATCACTCTGATGATTGTGAAAAATCATTTAAAGTAGACAATATGAGAAGCAGGGAAACAAGTTAGAAGGCAGTGGTGGTAAGGCTCAAAAACTGAACCAGTTAAGAATAAGAATAAGAATTGAGAGGAAAGGCATATTGAAGTAATTTCTTTGAACTAGGTATTCAGAACAGGGAGCCTCTGAGATGTCATAGATGAGATGAAAAAGTTATAATTGAAAGGATATTTGCACTATTAATAAGTGCAGGACATTAACAGGTCAACATGTCAAAGATAAGACTAGAGAAGAATAGGAGAATGAAAGAGCTGGAAGGATAGGAGCAGATGAATAACACTATGAATCCAAGACCTTCAGGTTAAATTGGGTAATTAACACTGCTCCAAATCTGACAATGAAATGGGTCAATCTGCAATTCCCTACAGTGCTTATTTTACAGCTTTCATTGAGCTTTGACCTATTCCTACATAGCCCCATTCTTGAGGGATGACCTCACCTTGTAATTTAAGGAACAAATGAACCTGTCAGATGGAAACACCCAAATCTACAAATAGTCCAGCATTCACCCTCTTGTTTCAATGTCTTACATTTCATCTAAGGGTAATGTTTTTTCCTGTTGTA
>PVKS010054320.1:0-10107 GCA_004027875.1 Aplodontia rufa
GACCTGGGCACATTAATTACATTTGGGCTAGGTTCTCTGTTTTGTTTATAAAACTAATAATGCATAATTCAGATGAAGCTTAAATTAGTATGAGACAGAACATGAAAGAAGTAATGATGGAAACCTCTACCCAAATATCATTTTATAGTTCAAAAATAGCATTATTCTAATAAGTTGTGATTTTGTTGGAAAATAAATTAATTTGAAAACTTGCATGAAATTTTGGCCACTTAACTAACACTAACAAACTAGCTAGATTTACCAACAGATCAATGTTATTACTACACACAGAATAAACCTGAGG
Organism: Aplodontia rufa; assembly: GCA_004027875.1. NCBI lineage: Eukaryota > Metazoa > Chordata > Mammalia > Rodentia > Aplodontiidae > Aplodontia > Aplodontia rufa. The sequence continues at coordinate 305 of PVKS010054320.1, forward strand.
AGTTTTTGCTAACTATCAGGCACCTGCACAAATTGCTAAGACCCTGAAAACACCCCTGGGAGATTACAACAGGAATAGCTGATCTGGAGTTATAGTGCCAAAGTCAAACAAATGACAACTATTTGTGAAGAAATAAATGCAAAGTTAGGTAGATTCTATTATTATTAAGACAGTCTAAATGGATAAAGTGGTGATAATTTTAAGAAAGAGATTTAAACAATTATTTTTAAGTTTTTGTAGTGCATTATAGTTGTACATAATGATGGGATTTGTTGTCATGTATTCCTAGTTGCACACAATATAGCAGTATAATTTGGTTAATATACTCATTTCCCTGAACCCCTCTATCTTTCTCCACCCATCTCCCAGGCACTTACTTCTCTTATGGGTCCTATATTTTTCCACAAAAATCCCATACACTGACATAATTCTTACACTTATGAAGAACAGTTTTATATATCTGAATATAATATATAAAGTGACATATCTTTAAATGCTTACAATCTACCTTGCTTTATCTCGGTTCCGACATTTTTGAGTGAAACATCAAAAGTAATTTACAAATCCAGAATACGAAATGTCTTTCATTTTGAACAGGTGATGGAAAGTGACTTCAATCAGAAAACATTTGGGTAAGATTACCTCTTCACAAAGAACAGACCATTAGCAATGGAAAAAAGTAACCCCCCAAACAACTTTTAAAATTATATTATCAATTTATGACCTGTGCCTCACTTGACAACTAGATACTCATTTGCTTCTTAAAATACAGCCAATCAGAGAGGCTCACTTCAATAAATAGATCTTCACCACCAACCGATCATCAAGGGTATCACTTGAAGAATCATGCTGCTACCTTTGGTAACCAATTTACCTTCTGAGGGTTGATTCTTCTTGAAATTCCACTCTTCCCAGAAGTCAACCCTCTTACCTCAGAAAGTTGACCTTATGAATATTGGCTGATCTTGAAATTCTACTCTTCCCAGAGGTCAGAACACTTACCTTCCAGAAGTTGGCCCATCTTGAAACGGCACTTTTGTCAAAACCCTGTATGAAGGAAGCAGACTGCTATGTTAGAAGAGACTGTATATGACCAGCATATGTCTGTCTTAAAATGTAAAATAATAAATCAACTTCGGTCTTTTACTTTCAGATATTGAAATAATTTGTCTTGACAGTCACTATTTATGTTACATTTTATACATTTCTATTTTATTGGTTTGAAATGGAATGCTGTTAGTGATTCCTTCCAACAGTTCAACATCACCCAAGCTATCATAAATGCCACCAATGAAAGCACAAGTAACGTGTAGCCACAAAATTTTACTTCTCTATCTCAGTGGAAAATATTTTCTCCCCTAAGGTACTGGGAATTGAACCAGAGGCACTTTACCATGGAGCTACATTCGCTGAATTCCTTTTATTGCCTTTTAAGATCGGGTTTCACTAATTTATTTGATGCTTCACTAAGTTGCTCAGACTAACCTCAACTGTGCATGGCTCATGGGTGAAGAGGTAAAATTAAAGCAATAATGACTTGAGAAAATTTCATGATTAGAGAGGAGGGCTGGTTTTAATGGACACAGGTTTGGTGGGAGGAAATGGCTCAGTATATGAAAACACAAAAATTGCTTGCTCCAAGTGTAGAAAGCTTTCTGTTGATATGCAAATTATTCCTGACTAAGAAGATGGTCAAACATGGTACCACAAATATCTATAAACGCTGGACAGCTGTGATTATAAAGAATTTTCAGAAATGGATTAAGGAAGTTAATAACAACTGAATAAAATAATCCCAGTTGTTAACTGAACAATAGATATTGATATATCCATCCAGACACAGGCTTCCACTACCAGAGGACGAATCTACTCTTTTTGTAACAGATAAGAGCTATTGAGAAGACAAATTAAGTAACCACAGAAGAGTTTCTATTCCTATACTCTACAAATGTATTTTATGGGAGGTCCTACAGGCCCTGGTGCCTGTCAAAGATCCGCATAAAGCCTATAAACTGGAGTGTGGATCAAATCTTAAGAATCTACCAACAAAATTCAATAGTTTTGCAAGACTATGCCCCAACTATTGCAAGTTTCATTTTAAAATTCCACACAACCCTAATAAAGAAATACACATTTTCTCAGTACCCAAATTGTGATATCCTACTCAACTGGGAGATAGGAAAATTGAGATCTAACACAATCATATTTGCCTCCTAGCCTCAATCACAGGAAGCTAAGTGAGGAACACAAAGGTGTTGGATATAACAACCATTAGCCCCAAAATCAATGTTTATAAAACCAATATTAATTGCAAAAGGTTACAATTCATCTTTGCCGAAAAATTTGATCAATTCATTGCATAGAAGTCCTGTTTTTATGAGTTTTTTTTGTTATTTCTTTTTTCTCATTACTCCAAGGTTTGCATCTATCTTTATTCTTTTTCCATTATTAAATTTAAGAAATTTTCAAACTTCATTTCACCATATTATGCTACTTTTTATTTTTTTCAATGATGCCTACCTAACAATTTTGAGAGTTTGAAAACTGCACACATTTGATGCCACCCCTTATGAAAATCCCAATACTCCCAAATAGATAAATATCATTAGAAGACTGATCATCTAATCCAAAACAAAAACAAAAAAAAGTTGCACTTGGTCTATTATCATGTGTGAAATCCAGAAAAGGTGTAATGTTATACAACCTAATACTGTTTTAGAGATATTGTGGGAAGGGAAAGAAGGGATAAGGGTCAGTAATTTGGGGGCTCTCCTGTGGGTAAATCTCATATCCAGCATCTATTCACATTTTACATTATTTTGTTAAAAACTTGTATGGTTGCTCAATAATAAATTTCTCAATAAAACTTATCAAAAAATGTTCATTTCTAACATTGTTAGAAGACCGAGATCTTATTTTTCACCTATCAGGTTGGTAAGGATGCCAATGTCATGGACGCATTCATGTTGAGATTATAAATTAGGAAAGCCATTCTCTAACCACTTGGTCATCTAAATCAGCATGTAAAATGCCACACCCTTTGACACTGTGCTCCTACTTCTAAGATTTCACTCAAAGGAGATAATCGTTTAAGCAGAAATTGGATAAACATGGTATCGTCATGGAAGGAAAATATTATATATCCATTAAGGCCAGCAAATAGAAGCAATGCTAAAGAAACCATAAACATTGTATGCACTGAAAAAAATGTTCATTTTATAATAGGTCAAACAATGCTGTGGAAATGTTCCAGAATAAAGGAGCCTGAAGAGGCATAAAAAGTAAAAAAGAAGACTAATCATTTCAATGTGAATAAAGACCAAATTAACTCTAAAGATAATCAAAATGACAGGAAGTAAAACACATACACATAATAAAATTGAACAGTAATTTTCTCAGCTTCTCGTAAAAGACATATACCAGAGTACAATTAATAAAAACAAGTTGCAGTTAAATACAGGTTTCAGGAGACTAATCTCATAGTATCATTCAGATGTGGAAGATAAAAGTATGAAAAATATTGCACACAAATGGACTACAAAAAGAAGCAGGAGTAGGTATTCTCACATCTGTCAAAGCAGGTTTGAAGCAAAAATTGCATATATTACCTGTATGCACATATCTTACACATTAAATATGGTCACCCGTTTTGACACATAATATATAGTGAATATCCTTAGTATATGTGGGCATGTAGTACTTGTTAGTTGTGTTTCCTGATCGTGAAAGTTTTAGTTCTAGAAGTGAAGTAGTTGATTAAAACAGTGATGTATTACAAATTTAGATACATGGAAATAAAGTGCCCCTCAAAATGTATTGTCCAATTTCATTTACTGACAATACATAAGCATGTTTCTTTCCTCACACTTGCCAACATGGTTGTTAATTTTTGAATAATCTTATCAATAATATAATTAGTATCACCTTCTTAGTATACATAATTCTGATCATGCAAAGGTGAATAATGCTAGTCAATGTGTTAAATTGGATACTCATAAATAAATCCTAAAGGTGAATTCATTTTATATGTGAACAACTATTATCTACTGGATAATGCATCCATAAACTTACCGATCATGTTCATCTTTGCCCTTGGTGGCAAACTGCTGACTGTCAGGTTTTGGGTTCTTCCTTTTTTGGATGAACACATTAGCAGCAGTAGCAGCACCATCACATAGTTCTCCTGATGTTTCGATTTCCTGGCTTCCATGATTCATCCATTGTTCTTCAACCTGTCATGAAATTTCAATTCTAAGAGAGCTAGTAATTTTCAATAAAAATTCTTTTGTGTTTTCATTCAGTTTAGAACTGATTCAGTTTAACTGTCAGAATTTCATTCCATAAAAAGTATGTATGTGCTTACTTTAATTCCTCATTACCTTTAACCAAATGTTTTTAGATGTGAGTGAAGCAAACCATATTCTGAAATTTAAAAGGGTGACTGTTAATTTTGTCCTTCAATTTCAACCTCTCTTGGCCACCTATCATTTTCATTTCCCATGTGACTGACTAAAGTATTTAGAGAACATGGAAAGTGAACTCTTCTGAGGTGCCTGAATTAACATTAAACAGGCAGAATAAAGAATGTGATGTTATGGACCTTCAGGAAAAATGCAACATTAGCTTTCCTCTTTCCTCCATTTCCTTTGACTTTTCTCATTTGGATTCTGGGGATTTAAAGAAAGAGGATGGTGCTCACTGAAATTTAAATGCAAACTATCCATGTTTAGGAGGGGCAGAATAAAACTGCTGAGTTGCTCATATGCAACTCTGAAAAATGAACTATCTCCCAGATTCCATAATAAATAACAATCAATAAAGCTGCACAGCTGGAGGGTTTGGAAGTAGTTACCTACTTTAGCTCTATTTTCCACTTAAAATGAAGTAGAAACAAAAATATTAAATGATAACTTCAAAGGTCTTGACTGACATGACCCACCAAGTATGGCTCCATTGACTGGAACACAACTCCATTAATTCCATCATGCTACATCACACATTTCATTAAATAGGTCACATAAACTTCACCAAGTTGTATAAATCATAACTGTGATTAGGTCAAGGTAACAACTTAATGATTCAATAACAATGGAAAGCCTCAGGTGAGGCCATTCTTTTAAATGATATCTCCAGGTCTTTTGTTGGTTGTTGGTTTTACATGTTAAAATTTTAGTGTACTGGATATATAGATTTCTGCTTTGGAATCAAATACCAAAGCAGATATTAGCTGAGGTTATGTGCTCCTTATGTGATAAAATCTTACATTCAAAAACTTATCCAACTTTCTAAAAAAGCATGCAAAATCTAATTGAATAAAATATGGGAGACTGTTATTTTTTAAAAGTGTGGAAACACATATATTTGCTTTCTAAATATTTAATATTGATGTTGGAAATCATTGATGATTAGAATACAATTGGGAATCTCATACTCAGAAATACTTTTATATTCCTTCTCATTCTCTGCTTCCTTCCCATGATGCACTTGATAGTTGGCTTAAATGAATCCATTTATCTCAAATCAACAAAGCAAATTTTCCTGACCTAATAGCCACACTTTAGAAAAGTCCTCTAAATTAACCTTGACTTTTAAGCTCACAAGGTATAGGCCTTAATTAGATTCCTTGCTCATGAACCACTTCAAAGAATGATAGAAAAACTTCAGATAACTAAGGAGCAAAGAATGAGAAGGGTTCCCACAATCTTACCATAAAATTTCTGCCTACACTCTTCATCACATAGAAGTCTATATAAATGGATTTGTATTCAATATAGAGAAAAATGCCATAATTTCAGTGATGAATTTTATCCACAAGTTACTGTAGGCTGTGATAATAATCAATGAAAATAATTTTTAGGTCTGAGTATTTGATTCACCACTAACCTTATCTGTGTGAGGCTCTGGGTTCACTCGACAGAATCACAAAAAATGCTTAAATATTAAATAGAAATTGCAATATATTCATTATAAAAGGGGAAGCCTGAAAGCTAATTTCATTTGGCCTAATATACATCATAAAAACAAAGTGAACAACTTTAAAGTGTAACATTCAGTACAAATTTAGCATACCTCTGGCTGGTGAATCAGTTTTTGCTCTTCTTCAGTAATCACATCTAATTGAGCTTCTGTGAACAAATCCATCTATTTAGTTAAAGTACTTGGAACACAGATAAACCTGACAGTCTTTATGAAACTACAAAATGATAAAAATATTGACAATAATTTAATTATCTCAATTAAGAATTTATGTATATATTTCCTGCTTCAGGAAATAATATGAATTATGCAAAAATTCAATAAGTCATGTGGAGGGGTAGCTAATCACACCTAGGCACCAGTTCACTGAACATACTAAAATTCACTTACAAATTCATTTAACCCACATAAGAATACCAATACTCAGAAACAAAACCGCATGAGAAACATCACTTCACCTTGTTTGTTATAAATTTTTGATGAACATGCTTTAAATGTAAAATTTCCTATCAAGTTGAAAATAAAATTCACAAGCATGTGTTGTTAACTATTAGGTTATATTCTATGGACTTTATAGAGTCCTAAGTTGAAATGTGTTCTTGGTAGTTACAACAAGTTATTTTAATGTGTTGAGTATATTCAATGCATTGAATATATTGACCCATCACATTTTACCTGAAACAATTTACAAAAGCTCTGTGTGTGTGTGTGTGTGTGTGTGTGTCTGTGTGTGTGTATACAAATAGCTGATCCCAGAGATGGTTAACCTTATGTACCCAGCCCTTTTATTTTTCATTTTGAGACAGGGTCTCATTAAGTTGCTCAGGGCCTCACTAAATTATTGAGTTGCTAAAGCTGGCCTTGAACTTGTAATTCTCCTGCCTCAACCTCCCAATCCACAAGGATTACAGGCATGCGCCACCATGCCTGGTATATAACCTTCATGTATTAATACATTTGTCATAGCAAAATAATAGTATACAATGAAAAAGATCAGCATCGATTCTCCACACTTCCTGATTCATGTATGCCTGTTCTCTGCCTTATAACTGTTTTTAAGAAATAGCCCACTAAGCATGTTATCCATAATTTAGGATAACCAACGTTACTGTCACATTTCAGGACCTGTAGCTTGGAGCACATTTTTCCACACATGAATTGGGTCCATCCACTCACTGATCGGACAGTTTTTATCTCCGTTAAAGGCTGTCAATTATGTGAAATCTTTTAAAAATATTCCTATTTTTCCCTAGAAAGAACATATGTCTTTCCTTTTCTCTACATTAATAACTCTATGAATGTTTAAGTTGTCTTTAGCCCTTGAATGGTAAATTATTTCTTTATATGCCCATCTTTATTGCTCCAGCCCTGAAGGGATAAATTTTTTTCTCTTTTTTTATTTTTGAACAAACTTTTAAGATTTTAACAAAATAATATAAAATGTGTATATATTCTGGATATTGCAATTTTCCCCAGGAGTGCCCTCCCCAATTACCCTCCCTTATCCTACCCTTCCCCTTCCCACTATATCTCTAAAGAAAGTATTAGGTTATAAAACATTACATCTTATCTGGATTTAACACATGCTAATAGACCAACTTTCTCATTGTCCAGGGTCTAGTCCCCACCTCCACAGATGAGTGGAAACAATCGACCCTTAGATCTATTGGTTAAGCTGATTTTACTCATCATGATCTCTTCCATAGCCAAGGGATAAACTTTTAAGTCATCTATGTGCAAACTTTCCACCTATTTTCCTCAAAAGTCATTTAAATTAGTTTATGGTGCTTCTGATAAGTTATGGGTATTAAGCAAAAAATGCTATCAGGGATAACTCTTATGGAGGCAATACATGAATGGCGATTTCAAGATTGAAGTTAATTGACAGAGGGCAAGAAGGGTAAAAGCATGAAAGGCATTAGTGAGAAGAGGAGTATTAAATGAACTTTGTTGCTTGTCAGATAGTGAAAGCCAGATGAGGAAGAATATACCACAAGATTAATAATGCCAAAGAAGAGGGCAAAGAGAAGGAAAGACTGAAGATAATGAGATGGCACAACATAGTTTATTGGGGCCCTAATATTTCAAAGGGTGGTTCATGGTTAGATACGCATAGGAGACAGGTCACTAAAGATTTTGAGGAGAATGACTATGAGGGGTATGTGAATAAATAGATGGAGATAAAGTAGTAGAACTCAAGAGAGCAAATTAGAAATTATGTGGGTGTGAACTGAGGTGGAAGTCTTCCAGAAATATTCAGGACATGAAGCCATTAGTGCTCAGTGTACATGAATTGTTACTCAATTAATAAATATAGAAACTTTGGTCCAAGAACTCATTAATTGACAAAGGGAACTATATGAAATGTGAAACAAATGACTCCAACTCTTTTAGTGGCTTGCACTTACTTAGTAGTATTTCTCATTCACCTCTCATTTAAACAAACTCATTTAGATGTTTTGCCTTCAGGGACCTGCTTCTCTCACCTACCAAACTCATCAAAGAATAAAAACAGGGAAAGAGGAAAGTACACTGGTAGAATGTGTGATCACCTTGCTTAAGGCTCTGGGTACAATGAAGTGAATCAGAAAAAGTGAGTTAGCAAATTTGAAAGAGAAATTCACTTACCCTAATATCACTGTACCTCATAGGCAAAATGTCATCTTAAAATTGGAGCAAATTAAAATTTGTTGAATTAAAAACAAATACTAGCTCTTAATTCTAACAACTTGATACACAAAACAAGACAATTCATGACATTAGGGAATAAAATGATCAGTAAGTTTAATGATGACAGAATTATTTTCTTGGAGATACAGTTAACTATGTAATAGTATGCATTTACTAAATTTAATCTACTTACTTTTAAAATTAAATTGACTATAATTTTATTGAGAAATTTATTATTGAACAACCATACAATTTTTAACAAAATAATATAGAATGTGAATAGAACCTGGATATCTCCAGGAGTGACCCCCCAATTACCCATCCTTGTCCCTCCCTTCCCCTTCTCAAAATATTTTTAAAAATATATTAGGTTGTATAACATTATACCTAATCTGGATTTAACACATGATAATACACCAACTTTCCCATATGGCCACGGTCTAGAGCCACCCTCCAGAGATGAGTGGAGATATTCGACCCTTGTTTCTCTGGTTTAAGCTAATTTTACTCAGCATAATTTCTTCCATAGCCATCCATTTACCTTCAAAGGCGCCAATATCATTGTTTCTAATTACCATCTTAAATTCCATGGTATATATGTAACATAGTTTTTGGATCCATTCATACAGTGAGGGACATCTGGGTTGTTTCCATCGTCTAGAAGTAGTAAATTGAGCTGCTATGTGGATAGATATTGCAGTGTCACTATGATTCGCTGATTCTAAATCCCATGGAAAGATACCCAGGAGTGGAATACCAGGATCTTATGGTTGGCTCATCCCTAGTTTTTTGAGGATTCTCCACACTGCTTTAAAAAGGGGCTGTATTAGTCATCAGCTCCACCAACAGCCTGTTAGTGTGCTTATCTCTATAGACCCTCCAGGGTCTATTATTGTTTATTTTCTTCATTTTTGCCATTCTGACTGGCATAAGGTGATATCTTAATGTAGTTTTCATCTGTAATTCTCTGATTACTAGTGATTTGGAGCACTTTCTCATGTATTCATTTGCGTTATCAATGTCTTCTGTTGAGAAGTTTCTATTTACCTCTTTGGCCCGTTTATTGATTGGGTTGTTTGTGTTTTTGTATGTGAGATTTTTGAGGATTTTGTAGATTGTGGATATGAGGCCCCTGTTCGAGAAATCATAGCCCATAA
>PVKS010054321.1:0-10104 GCA_004027875.1 Aplodontia rufa
AATGATAAGTACTAATCTAAGAATCAGCCACTCCTGACTTTATCTTTTAAGAATTGTATTAAGAATCAACTTTGATCCTTCTATTTTTTAAAAATAAAGTTCCTCTATTCCCAGGATAGGATACTATACTTAACTATAAAATATCCAAAGTCAAGTTCCCATAAAAATTCAAATAAACAAAAACTATTTGAAATGAAACCTAAATATTGTAAAATATTAAAAATTATGGAACTCTTTTTTAAATATCTTTTAAAATCCATAATTTTTACTTAGAAAAAAATTCCAAATTTTTAAATTTTTAAATTGTCTATGTCCAAGGAACTTCAGATCTTTATGTGATTTTTAACTTCTATCAATTTGAAAAAAAAACTTCTTTTCACATTTCTTGTAATTTAACCGTAACAATGAGGAACTCCTTCAACCTCTATTTATGTAGAGAAGTTTTAGTGTCCCTCTTGTTTTGAAGAACACTTTTGTTCCAGGTACAGAATTCTTAGGAGACAGAGTATAGTATGGCTGTTCTCTTGTCAGCAGTCTAAGTATGGAATCCCACTGCCTTTTGACCTCTAAATTTCCTTCTGAAAAGTTGCTGATAATCTAATTCTCTATCTTTTTCATTGACTTTTGAAAGCTTGATTATAATAGACCTCAGCATTGATCTCTTTGAATTTCTCCTACTTGGAGTTTATTGAGCTTATTGGATTTGTAGATTTATATCTTTTCTCAAATTTGGGAGCTTTCACATGATGAATATGGAAAATTACCAGAAGCCACTCAGCCAGGCAGCAAACCACCTACTCACTGTTTCAAAATCTGCAGATTCAGGCCCTCATGGGAACCTATTGCCTTGGGACCTTATCAGAGGATTCCCCACCCTACTAAAAAACCCAGTTGAAACAGAAAACTCATGCCTTGGCCCCTTCCCCGACTCTTTCCCTCTACACCCCAGTCTCTAAGCAGCAGGTGGGTCCCAGACTGCACTGGGCCCCCTTCAGCAGATTTCTCCTGAACAAATCTGTGTTAATGTTGAGACACAGCTCTCCTCTCTCTTTATTTCCTTAATTTGTCATCTCTTCCCTTACCTAACATATTATTTCCTCAAATAACCATTGTATCCTTTCCTTTACTCTTCTGCTTCTGGGATTCCCAAAAGATTTATGTGTTCTACTTTATGTTGTTCACCATGTCCCTGGGGATCTGCTCATATTTCATATTTCTTAAGGTTTTTATTTTTGTTGTTATTCATATTCATTAATTTCTTCAAGTTTATTAATTCTGTCTGTGTTTGGCTTAAATCTTCTCAGAAGACCTTCAGGTGAATATTTCAATATCACTCAAGATTTTATTTTTGGTTTCTTTTTACAACTCTATTGTATTCTTATTTTGGTTATATGTGATATTCATGATTTTCTTTAGTTATTTGACCATGTTTTCCTTTAACACTTTAAAAATATGTAAGACTAATGCTTTAAAATTGTTTTCTTTAATTCAGATGTCTGACTTCTTTGGGAATAATTTCTGTCCATTTATTTTGGTCCCTTTTATTAATCACGTTTTTCTTAATGTATCTTAAAAATTCTGTTGAAAATTGGAAATTTAATCACTGCATTCTGCTAACTCTGGAAATCAGTTTCTCCCCCTTTGTTATGGTTTTATTTTTATTTTCTTTCTCTGAAGGTTGCAGTCATCTTTCCTTCTCTTTCAATATTTTTCTAAACTCTTTTTTTATTTAAAGCAAATATCACTATTTATTGTGTGTGATCTCTGAAGTTTTTGTTCCTTTAGCTCATGTTCCACTCATGTTTGGATAGATATTTCTTTGAATATTGGGAGTTGAAAAATCAACAGCAACAACAAAAAGCATAAAACTGAGATAGGAAAAGTTAGGCAGTCAGAGTAGTTACAATGTTCCAGTCAGTCAAGGAAAAACTGGTTTTTCTCTTCTATTTGATATTTCCAATGCAAATAAGGAGCGTCTGGCAAGGTGAGTCCAGATGCAGACACTCCCTTCTGCTAAGGAAGGTGCCACTTTCTTTCTCTTGGTGCCTGAGGCATAAGCCAAAGTCTGGACTTAACCAGAACTTCCCCTGCTGCTGTCCTGGGTATGGGAAAAGGAGGCAATGACCAATTGAACTGAAGACATCCTCTATAAAGGACAAACTTAACCCCTCTGTGAGCTCTTGGCTCCCTTCCCCACTTGGGGGAAGTCTGCTCTGTTTCTGTTCTTTTTAAATAAACTCTATTTGCTCTACTTGCCTTGGTGTCCCTTGGTTTCATTTTTGGACTCCAAGAGGACACGAACCTGACAACCACAAAACCAGCATCAAAATGATGAAAAACGAAAAGAACAGCAAACCTTCCCTTTCTTTACAGAATGACTATGATGAGGTATTCCTTCACTCTTCAGACACAATTTATTTAAACCTCGGGATCACCCCAAGGTGAAAGGTTAAGGTCTTAGAATTTCTCTCAACACAGGTGCCCAGCTTTTGACATCTTTTATGTTACACATGGTTTTGAAGGTGGTAATTACCAGAGTTTTATCCCAACTTCTTCTCTAGCAGGGTAACTTGTCCCCAGTATACTAGATATTTTGCAGCTTTTGTGAACAGTGACTGCTGTTTTCTTGATGGCTGAGCTATGCGAAGTTGAGATAATCACCTTGCTTTTGTGCTTTTGGTACCCACCTTCCTACCTAGAACAGGCTGCCCCAGTTTTTTGCAAACAAGATCTGTTTTGCTTCCCATTCATGGGTAAAAACGGCAACCAGCTATGGCTCAAAGCAAAAATTGCTGCTGCATTGGGCAGTAGATGGTACATGGTGAGGGAAATTGTCGTGATATTTTATGGCCATTTTGAAAACTGCTTCTCCCTGGTTTGGCATTTGCCTAGGTGATGTAATCCTTTAGTTCCGGTGACTTGGCTTTGTTGTGGTGGATGCTATTTAGTGGTTCCCTCTTAGATAGTTTTTAAGCTTATACATTTGATATTTTGCTCATATCTCTCCCTCTACTGCATGTATTTTTAAACCATCATGTGGAAAAGTGCTTATTTTGATTAGTGGATAATAACATGTCAAAAATAATATTTTTTGATTGTCAGTGACTCTCTGCGTGTTCCCCACTTTGTCAAGGGGGGGTATTTTTTCCATTTCTTAAGTATTTTGTTTATTGACCTTGCTACTTTATAAGTTGAAGGTTTTAAATGTGGGTAAATGTTATAGGGTAAAAATATTAGTCATTCTTAACATTTCTTAGAACAATTTTTAAGCTTCATGAATGAAAGTGCTTTGTTTTCTGAAATTTATAATATGAATCAAATACTTAACAGCTGATTAGAAGGTAAGACACATTTGTTTTTCTTATAGTCTAATATTTTTAGGTGATACTTTCAGGTTACAATATGTACTTTTCAAGTTTTCTTATTTTATCTTCGAGTATATTAAACTTTGCTTTTTCTCTCTGTTCCTGTTTTCTCCAAACTTCTACTGGGATAAAAAAATAAAAAATTTATTTATAAAAAGTGGAAGCAAATTTGCATGTTTATTGTTTTCTCCTCTCCATTCATTACAAATGCATGGGTTGTTTTCACACTAGAAGCATATTTTTTTTTTGCCAAAACTGATAACTCATATTTCTCAATAACAGTGTCTGGGCAATGCTTGCTGCCTGCTCTGCTGAGTACCTGATTTTGTCACTTTTTCTGATAACCTGACTTTGTGAGTGAGAAGATTTTGGAACTGCAACACTAAACTTCTCACTCATTCAGATATTCCTCATTTAATTATATATTAATTCTTCATAGATTTCATCTCCACTGCAGGATGGATAAACAAAGAGGATGTTTTGCACCTCTAACAAGTGGGAAATTATTTACAATTTCAAACTTTGCTTGGATAAGACTGTTTTGGAAAGAAGGACAAAAAACAAATGTGAATACTTTGATCAAGTTAATGCTGGTCAGACACAACAACCATATATACCAGTGGTTTCAGAGAACAAAGAGTCAGTGAAATAGGGAATGGATATTGAGCCCATGCCTGAAAAGAAATAAATATTCTTGAAGCATGATTCTTTTTTTTTTTTTTTTTTTTTTTTGGTTACTGGGAATTGAGCCTAGAGGTGCTTAACCACTGAACAACATCCTGGCACTTTTAATTTTTTGTTTTGAGTCAGTTGCTAAGGCCAGCCTTAAATTTGTGATCTTCCTGCCTCAGCCTCCAGAGTCACTGGGATTACAGGTATGTACCACCTTGCCTGGATCAAAACATTGTTCTTATAAATTTTCTTAGTCACATAAGAATTCTCTGACATGTTTTTCTTTATTTCATGGGTCTATGACTAGATTCTTTATTTCATGGGTCTATGACTAGCTTTACCTCTCCTTCAGTGCTTGGTCAGTCTCCACCACTAGAATTAATTCTTCAAAAAAACAAGTGAAACAAAATGGTCTCATATTAATTATAGAAGAGTCTATAAAATTAAGAAATCTAACATGTCTTTCAGAAATATTAATTTTGCATTTAAATTCACATGAGTATGAATTAATGGGTAGCTAGGGTTTAAGACAGATGATTCTTCAATAACATTTTATTAATAATTATATCCACATTGCCAATTTATCTGTATTTTGAAGCAGATTGAGATACGTATCACATCATTTTCATCTTTACAATAGCTCTGTACTCTCGATGCTACTGATGTTTTACATTATTATTCTCATTTTTTATTAAGTTCAGTGAATTTAAGCAATGACCAAGATTGAAGAGTCTTTGCCTGAAATCATAACTTCTAACTCCAATGCAGACTGCTTTGTTAGGAATTGAAAAGCTGCTAAGAGAAGATGCTATATAAAAAATCTGAAATGGAAACTTTGCCAAAAAATATGAGAAGCAATTGTAACTTTTTAAATCAAAGATTTCAATTAAAATAACAATAGCAACAATAGCACTACTCTAGGTTTCCTCATCATTTTTTGAGTTTGAGAAACAAAGCTCTTTGTCCTAAGCAGAAATACAGGACTGCAGTGTGGATAAGATAAAGAAAAAAAGAAGCTCTAATTTTTTTTTTTTAAGAGAGAGGGACAGTGAGGGAGACAGAGAAAGGGAGAAACAACTTTATTTAGTTTTTCACATGGTCTTAGCTGCTCCAACACTTAGTTGTGTATGTGGTGCTGGGGTTTGAACCCGGGTCCTTGTGCTTGCCAGGCAAGCGCCGAAATGGCTGAGCCACCGCTCCAGCCCAAGAAGCTTTAATATTTTGATCAAAGTTTGCATACTTTCTTAATTAGGATCTTCATCGTTTCTGACAAAATGTGAAAATGGATTTTGTGCAGAAATAAAGAGCAAGGTAGGTAAAACTGTGGTACCCAAGCGGAAGTAGCAGCAAACTTCCTGTCCTAGTTTGTAAATTCACAAATTTATTCTAATAACACTTTCTTTGTAAATAAGTAAACTAGCAATACAAAGGAAATGCAGTATTTTAAAAATCAAAGTGAATATTTAGCATAGATAGTCCATTGTACTCAATGAAATATTGATATGCAGAATAAATTTCCTGTTTGACCCTTAAATACTTTTGCAAAGATTATTATATGAGGGCTCTCATTTCCTCAGTTGTAATTTGGAACTTGCTAAGCAAGTCAAAATGGAAGTAGTATATGTTAAAGATTTTCCCCTTCATTTTTACCTTAAAATGAAATTAATTATGGAACTTAGAATTCCACTTAGAATTTTTCTTATGGAACAGAAAATAAAAGGCAGAGTTACGTTTGTGCAGATGGATGCACATATTTATCTTTGAAACCTAATGGAACAATATTGGAAATATGTATAGGAGATAGCTCTGATGTCTTCAGATGCAATCTTCACTTTCTTGTTTACTGTTCAAATAGATTTTTTAAAATTCTGATTTTCATTTCCTCAAACTTGAAGACCCTTCACAGTTACATCTGTCACCTCCCAATTTAGATTCTGCAACATGTTAAGAATAATGATTCATTCTGGATTAAGTAAAAACTTGATAAAATGTGGTAAATCTTGTTTAAACTCCTTCAATCCATCCCCACAAGGTCACACAACCTCATTAGGTGTTATGAGGGATAGTAAACTTTGATATTCTATCTACTTTACAAATAATTGTTACCATGTAAAATTATCATCTTAAAATGATAAGGAATAGTTTGTTACATATACTTTCTTAAACTTTTGTGTCTAATTCAACTCCACAAAGTAACTGTAGAGGAACCACAAAAAGTATTACGATTCCATCTGACACATACAGAAACTGAGGCTAAGAAAGCCTATCAGGACAGGATGCTTTAGCACTTCTTAGGCATCCCTCAATTCAGCTAAGTTTACAAACAAGATTAACCATCCCAGAAAATAAACCAGATTCTCCAAAGGGCTCCAAATATGTATCTTGATATGAAGTTCAATATATGGTAATTAGAATATGAGTCATCTGTTAGTGCTAAAGAATGGGTACCAGAAAAGATTTGATAGTACCAACTGCTGGAAAGGATAAAGAGACAGTGAAAATTATTTGAAATATTAGTACATTACTGCTAAGAATGCAAAATGTTAGTTAATTAGGAAAGCAGATGGCTAGCTCTTATTTTGTTTGATATAAAAGCATACAGCCCAACAAGTAGACTTTTGGGTTTTTTCTTAAGAGATTGACAACTTGCATTTTCCCAAATCTTGCACACGAGTGTTTGTACAGCTCTATTTAAAATTACCCCACATAAAAATAACCCTAAATACTTTTTTTTAGAGTTATAAAGGGAAAGGGAAGGGAGGGATAAGGGAGGGTAATTGGGGGGGGCACTTCTAGGGATAATTGCAATATCCAGAATATTTACACATTTTATACACATTTTATATTATTTTGTTAAAATCTTGTAAGGTTTTTGAAAAAAAAAAAAAGAAAAGGAAATGGGTAAAAAAAAAAAAAACCCTAAATGGTTTTTAATGGTTAAAGGAATAAGTGGTGAACATTTGTGCAACAAAATACCAGTAAGGAATAAGAAAGAATGTAGTATTGAGATCTACACAAATTATTTGAATTTCAAAGACTTTATGCTGGATGAAAGAAATCAGTTTCAAAAAGTTGCACACTGTATGATTTCATTTATATGACACTCTTGAAAAGACAAGCTAAAGTGATGCAGAAAATGAGATGTCAGGGTTACATGTGGGAGTAACAGTACTGCTATCAAGGAGCAACAGTAGGTAGTATTTAGGGATAAGGGAGCAGTTTTGATTCCTGATTGTGGTGGTGGCCTTGGGTATCTGCAGATGTTTTTAAATTCACCAATTACATATCAAAATGTGCTTTACCACAATATAATTATAATAGGAAAATCAAAATCAAATACCTTTAAGAAATAAAAGCCATATTATGCAGTGGATGTCAAGAGATACTTACATCATTTTAAGATTTCTAATACCCTTGGACTTTTTTAAAGATAAAGGAAATAATAGAATATAATAGAGGAATATTGTTTTCAAGCACAGTTAACATTCTTCCTAATATTTTATGCGACCATAAATGTATATTTTCTTCTTAAGTGGTTGTCAAGTTTGGGGTTTTATGTTCAACATAATCCATATTTGGAAAGACTATATTCTTTATTTTTTGAAGATCAAGAGTTGCCAAGTTTTAAGGGAATTTTATATTATCATAGATGCTAGAAGACAAGCTAGCAATAATATTCTTAAAAATGTCTTCAATTCATTAACTGAAAGGCTATGAACTGATTAAACAAGAATGAGTCTTCGTCCTCACTTAAATTATTCTGAAATTCACTACAGGTATCTGTAAATATTGCAGACAGATTTTTAAAAATTCAATTGGGACTTCAATTTATATTATTTCTGATTAACATGCTAATCAAGTGTGATCCAATTCAATAGTTACATGCTAACATCCGGAGAGAAGGTTGACAATATTCTGTAGATAAATTTTAAATTTAATTTAAGCTCTTTTCTTTCTGATCATTTTGGGTCAACAAATTCAGACAGAAGCTAATTCCCTTGTGACTTCTAAATTATAGTTTTTAAACAAAAATAATCATGTTGAAAAATCTGTATAATAGTACTGAGGATTCTGCGGCATAGATATTTAATGAAGAGTTTTAGTAATAAATGAGAGGAACTTCCCCACACCCCAGAAAAGAAAAGCTTTATGATTTAATGGCTTTACTGATGTATAATTATGTGCCATGCAATTCAACTGTTTCAGGTGTAATTCAGCGGGCTTTTTCATGTTTATAGTTTTATGAATTTATATTATAAGCTATTTTAGAACATTTGTATTGGTACAAAAATAATGTCACACTATTGGCAGCTGCTCTCCATACCTACTCCAAACCCATCCCAAGATAATCATCTCTGTAAATTTGCCTGTTCTGGACATTTCATAGAACTGGAGTCATACAGTGTGTGGTCTATTATGACCAGATTTTCTAGTTATCATGTTTTTGGAGTTTATCAATTTTGCAGAATATCTCAGTGCTTCACTCCTAGTTATGGCTTAAACATATTCCAGTAAGAATGTACCATATTTTATTTACTATTTATTCATTGATCAATATTTGGGTTGGTTCCACTTTTTGACTATTTCAATAAAGCTGTTATAGAAAAATCATGTTTAAGTTTTTGTGAGAACATGAATTTACTCTCTTATATGGGTAACAATTGCAAGGTCTTTTGTTAAATGTATATGTATTATTTTACACAGTCACCAGAAACTTATAAGTGATAAAAATTCTCCACATCTTGCCAACACTTCTTTTTATTTTTATTATTATTATTATTATAGGCATTCTATTGCACATGAAAAAGTATTGCTTTGTAGTTTAAATGAGCAGTTCCCTAAGATCAAATGATGTTAAAAATTCATATACTGGAATTCTATGCCCTTTCAAAAATTAGGTTATATGCATTCACATTTTTAAGGTATAAAGATTTTTTACATATTCAGGGTATAAGTTTCTTAGTTAAATAATTTCCAAACAATTACGCATGGTCTTTTTATTTAAGAGTGTATTTTGGTTCATGAATATTTTAATTTTGATATCAAGAAACAATACTTATGGATGTATACTATCAGACTACTGTAAATATCAGTATTTATTGTAATTCCATATTTTATTGAATAGCAAAAGAAATTACTCCTCTTTAACACAAATTGTGCACTGACCAAAAGTAGTGCACACATACGCAATGTTGTGTTGCAGTTGGTAAGGAGATGGGATTTTAGTGCAGTGCCTATGGCAATGAGGTCCATCTTACTGTGACTCCTGAAATCAGGAGAGGGTGGAGAAGGGAGGTGTGGAGACACTGAGGGTTCTCTCAGACTCCATTTGTGCCCCTTTCAGGAACACAGTAAGACTGCACTACCTCATCCCACTACATCTTTGCCCACCTCATGTAAAAAGAGGTACCAGAGTATTCAAATATCTTGACAGGACCAAGCACTCAGGAGGCTGAGGCAAGAGGATCAAAGTCAAGCTCAGTGACTTAGCAAGGCCCTGTCTCAAAATAAAAACAGGAAAGAAAGGGCTGGGGATATGGCTCAGTGGTAAAGGGACCCTGGGCTTAATCCCTGGTACCAAAACAAAGCAAGCAAAAAATAAAGCACTATAGATAGGGAATATTTTCCCCTTTCTTTTCGCCATGGAGGCAAAAAGAATCTTCCAAAGAGAGGCTGTCCCAATAGCACAAGTGCTGGACTAAAGATGTATAAAAGAACCTATCCACATTCACTGGATGGAATGCATAAGAATTAAATTTTTATTGTTTCACAAAACTAAAATTTCATGGCAGTTTGTCTCTGCAGCAAACCCTAGCTTCCCTCTCTTGGCAACTGAAAAATGTACCAAGGTACACCTCTTATGTTCATGGATTATGTATGTATTTACTATCAAAAAGGCATTTTGTCTCCAATTCACATTTAAGGAAGCTGTGTTCTTGTAGATTACTTTGGCAATTTTATTTAATTTTCATAATCCTCAGAGGTGGGATCCAAAGCCATTTCTGTATGGATTCGAATTTCTTACTCATTCCACAAAATTTTGCTGTTTGAAGTCACAAATACTTAT
>PVKS010054322.1:0-10107 GCA_004027875.1 Aplodontia rufa
TTGTGTGCGCCAGTTGCCTGGGCTGCCGTCTTGCAAGCCTGATCGCAGCCTCAGGTAGTGAGGCCTGCAGTGTGCCCACAGGTAGAAGGAGGGCATGTGTGTGAAGCTGGGAGAGGGCTGAGGATGCCAGGAGAGGTGCTGGTTTCAGAAGGAATATGGGTAGCCTCAAGAAGAGAAGGAGAGGCACTCTTTGTTGGTGAAGGAGATAGAGACTGAGGGGTAGCATGATATTTCTGGGATTCTTAATTTATGATTGGTACCTTCCCTTGGGATCCAGGTAAGAATGGGTGTCTCCGAGTTTAAGAGTGTGCCCGGGTGTTTGCCAATCCATTGCAGGTTGGTGGAAGTATTTTGTGGGAAGCATAATGTGACCGGTGTTCAGAGCACCTGCGCTTTGTTTCAAGAAGTGTGTGGAGCCCTTTCCACCTCCCCTGAGGAACACTGCCAACTCTGAATGCTAGGTCTCACCTGTAACAGCATCTGCAACTTCCCCAGTGGATGGTTCCAAAAGCAGAACACAGAGCACAGTTCCATTGAGTCCCAGAGGCCACACAGATTCCTTTGCTTTAGTTGGGGCTCAGTCTGCAGATCCATGGGACCCTCTGGGTGCATCACATGCCAAACCTGCCCTGGCCTTGGTCCGCTCTGCCCAGGACCAAGGACAGAAACTCCTTCCCAGGAAGAACCTCACAAATGTATCCACAGTGGAACAAGGGAATAAAAGGGATCCAATGTTACTGGACAGAGAAAAAGGACCATGTGAGAAGAGGGCAGAGGGATGACTGGAGGCCTGAGTTTCCAGTTTGGTTTGTCCATCCCTTCCAGGTTGGTTTCCTACATCTCTCATCTCTCATCCATGCTCTGGACACTACTGACGACAACTGCAAAGCCACACAAGTCCTCCCAGATCCCGGATAGCCAGATTTCTGTTAGGTCTGCTCCTGCTAGGACTGATAGGAGATGAAAATTTGAAGGAAGAAACCTGTCTCTAGCCCAGGACCTCATGTCAGCAGAGGTAGGCTGCAAGTCAACCCAGCCACAGCGGGTTGGGCAAGAGAGACTGGCTAGTGCCATTTCCTTCTGCTTAAGCTGCTAGTGGCTTTCTGCAGCTACTACATGTTGGGGTAATCTAACTGCCCATTTTGACACTAGCCTTTCTTCACCTTTTTAATCAACTCCCTACACCAAATTCTCCACATGTGACATTCCCGGAGTGGTTTCTGTTGACTACAGCAAGGCCTCTTTCCCCCCAATCTTTCATTCTCTCCCAAGAGTTTGTGTGCGTTAACACCTGGCCATAAGGAAACACAAGCCTGTGAACCTCTCAGCTAAATACATAATGGCCTTGACAGTGATGGAGCCCTGGGTTCTTTACCACTTTGTATGTACCCAAAGTCAAGCTTCCTCAGCTTCCTACATCCAAGGAGGTTCCTGAGTGTCTGTGAATGTCTCCACTTCTGCCAATGGACATAGACCCTATAGCCACATGAAGAGCTTTTCCATCCTGCCTGCCTCAGGTAAAATACCTGACTGAAGGGCAGGTGTCTAAGTCCAGGTTTAGCCCACAGCACTGAGAAAAAGAGCTGTACCCTCAAGGCATGTTGGCATACACCCTTGGTCCCAGCTGTTGGGGGGAGGAAACATCATCATAAGAGTCACTTACACAACTCCCCTTCTGAGGTTCCAAATGCCCTATAAACCTCCAATATGTTAGAGAAATAGAAGCATCCCTATATACCACAAGTTGACATGCTGCAGGGTTTGGGCCAAATTTGGCCCACTGCTACTACTGGTAAATAAAGTTTTATGGGCATATGGCCCACCCACTCTTTCTATATCTATGGCTGCTTTGAGAGTATAAGGCACAGTTGAGTGTCTGTGATAGAGACCCTGTGGCCCACAAAGCCTGGAATAATTAAGATCTGGCCCTTTATGGTCAAAATCTGGCTGACCCCTGCTGTGTACCAGAAATAGCTTCATGCTGACTGCCTACAGTTTATCTTTGGTTTGAGCCACAATGAAAGCATGCTTGAGTTCAAGCTCAGGTCCAGTAGGCAGTGGGAGATAAAGTCAGAGACTTGGGAGACACAAATGGCCCAACAAACACAACAGATGGGGTGACCGCAACTCCCCTGTGGCCTGGCAGAAGAGGTGGAAGATCCCCAGCATATACACCAGCTGTGCCTGGTCACTCAGGAAGGGTGGCAGCAAGGCAACCCGGGTGCAGCTATAAGGCCCTGAGCCCAAGGCTGGCCAGGGGCTCCGGGGAGAGGAAGACTAGTTGGGACCCAAACAGAACAGGGAGGAGGAGCCAGGAGGAGGGAAGGGCTTAGGAGACGAGGCTGTGAGATACAGAGGACAGAAAAGAAAGGACACTGAGGCAGAAGTCATCAGGAGCACAGCAGGGAACAGTCACGTGGGGATGAGGAAAGGTAGCACCCATTGTGACACCACCAGGACCAACACATGGGAATAAGACATATGGCCTCCACTGAGTAATGGCCTGCACAGATCAATGATAGAAGCTTCTCATTTATTCAGGTACTGTCCAAATGGATACAATTCAAAGTAGAAAAATGAAAACATAATAAATTTTATAAAACACAAATGTTTACATCACATGATCAGATCACAGCATGCTGGAAAATGAGGCAGTCCACACAGGCACACAAAAGTCCAGTTTATTTCTCTTTGCATGGAAGAAAAGCCTCTTCATAATGGGTATTTATAAATCAGGGAGATGGAGTGTAAGTAAATGAACGTGGAAAGTGTACCACCCATTCACATCTTTGCAGTGGCAGAAGCCAGTCTGGAATGGTGGCCACCTGCACCAGGATACTGCAATCACAGTCTGCTTCTCTTCCAGGGGTGGACAGCTCTCTGATGCCCCTGGGAAGACTGGGTGGGGCATTGGTGGTGAGATGGAAGCAAGAGAGACAGGAGGTGTTCAGAGAATCAAAGATGTCCTTGTGAAGGTGCCATTCATCTGGACAGGATGGTCTGACCAACAACATCGAGGTGTAAAATGTGCCACCTCTCACAGGCCAGGTCAATCGCCCTTGGGAGCCATTGAGCCAACTTCCCTCACTAAAACAAACCTTGTGACGTGGGACAGTCCTCCTCAATTGTAAAATGAAAAAAATTACAGAAAGAAAATCACTCTAAAAATAATGCTTCCCTCAAGAAATAAAATTTTAAAAAATTAGAGTGTTCAAGAGATGGTTTTAGGTCTACATACATAAAAGCAAAAAAGAATCATTTAGCAAAAGTAAGTTTATCCCTGAGAATTGTATGCAACAAAAGCCACATTTTATACCAACATATAACAAAATCTCGAAGATGCACAAAGCAATATACTTAATTACACCAAAATAAACAGTGCAACCCAGGCCACATATTCAGAGAGCATGTGTTAAATAGAGGGAGACATGCATAGCTCTTCAACTACAGACAAGAGGAAATCAGCAACGTCTAGTAAATACAACCTGAAAGTGTTCATAATTATTCCAGCACACAGAGACACCTTCAAGCTCAAGGAGTTTAATAAAGGAAAGCCTGTCAGTGGGCATGGGGCTGATAAGGGATGAAGTATCTGTCACCGAGTAGCACAGGCAGAGTAGACAGATGTCATGAGAGTTGTGGTGATGCTGTAGCACAGGAAGAACTCACTGTACTAGAGATGTTCCAAGGTTCTGTGAAACAAGATGAAGAGAGAAAAAACTGTCTAGGCAGCTGTGCATCTTGTATGTGCCAAGCCAGGAAAGGGAGTTCAGACTCAAAGAATGTGACTTGTGAGCACTACAGGATAGCAAGTTGAATCAATTGAGAGGGACAGAGCAATAAATGACAAAAGAATTTTGAGGATGACAGGCCTCATAGCAAATCCATGAAAGCTGTGACAAACCAACTGAATTTCAACAGTTTCAGGAAGTAGTGAACCTCGTGCTGGTTTTCTGACTAGAAAGGAATGCTACATACCCTAAGATAAAATAATCTACAACATCATGATCTCTTGACACATAAAGATCAGAATTTGGAAATAAGAACTTATCAGAAATATTCACAAGCCCTTTACATTGACTCCGTCATTTTGTCAAACACTGTTTTGGACCTCAGAATTATCGAACTGAAGAGATGTGCTATTAGTGTACTGTGGAAAGAATTGGTAGGCTTGACTCAAAGTGAATGATTTGGGTCACTTATGTGATTTCCACAAGATGAACGAGAAGTTACATATGAGAGGCAAAAGATTTTAAATTGTTAAAAGATTTGGGCACGGAGACCTAGCAACAGGGAGCCAACTGTTCCTGCAGCAGTCACAGAAAGGAGTGCCCTGCATGATTTAGGATGGGTCTCATATGTATACTTTGCCCAGAGCCTGTGCAAATGGAAGGCCACATGTTGGTGCATAGCCTTTACACCTTGTTGATTCCTATTTAAATATACAGCTGTATGAGCACCCTACACCTAGAGATCATAGAGGTTTCTACAGTCTCAACTAACAAAAGAGTAAAAAAAAAATGCATCTTTCCCATCCAGTAGAATTCCTTTGAGTGGGCATTATTGGAGAATACAAAAAAAGGGAGGGCTGACATATAAGACTAGGCATAAAGGAATGAGCTATGTCTAAACACCTGAGGAGTGATTGTTAAACAAGAGCTAGGGTTCTCTCAGGTTTGTTCCCAGGACTTGAGGATGATCCCAGGGGCACCCTACCACACAGTGACCGCCTTCTCTTCTTTGCCTTACTCTCTGGAGGGAGTGCTTTGTCCATTTCTGTTCTATGGCTTGAAAGGTGCACGTTTCCTGCCTGAGTATTCCACAGACTGGGAAGACAGGCCTGTGCCAAGGGCCCAGAGACAACCTAACCTTCAAACCCCAGTGCCAGAGCAAACAAAGCTTGAAAGGTTTCACAAACAATCCCTCAGATATCATACCTGCTTCCATAGCAGTGAGAGCCAGTGTTGATAGTGTGTGACAAACAGCCAACTGCTGCTGAGGCTCACCAATGGAAGGAAAAGTCTGAGTGGCAGTTGGTCTCCTGCTGGTCTTGCACACACACATGCTGATGATGCTGCACTCCTCAGCCAATCAGAACCCAGTAGGAGCATTCATGTGCATCAGAATCTGGCCCTGTTGCGTGGCAAACACAGTTGGGGAGTTCAGAGCTACAAAAGCACAGAGCTGTGCTGTTGGGGCACTGTGGAGAGACACAGTTTGCTTGACTCTAATTCTTGATTTGAGGCGCTGATGCGGTTTATGTCCAAGCCAGTGAGAGGTGCCTCTGAGCCTTGACCTCTGCCAAGAGGAAAGGCTTTGTTGTGCTGGCTCATTATCAGGGACTCTATGGTTCCTGTACCAGCCTGAGGATGGAGTGCCTGTGCTTTAGGTGGGGCAGTTCTTGCGGACTCCACTCACCCAGAGCCAGGTGGGCTACAAAGCTGAGAGCAGGATCCAGATGACTGCATGTTCCGGAATTGTGTCCAAAGTGCAGCATATGATCGCTCGTGGCCAATGTGGCATGAATGACAGTGATGACAATAACAGGTAATAGAGCTGGATCCCAGGGGCAAGGGGATGTATGGGATTAGGGAGCATTTCCCAGACTGTGTCCACAGGATGGCCACTGTGAGTGTGAATCCCCCCTCACCAATGATGCTTGGCTTTTTCCCTCTACAATGGCCTGAGCAAGTTACATCTACAGAGCTTGGTGTGCCCCCATGCCTAGCATGTGTAGGTGAGAAGAACAATAAAACTCCTCTCCCACACATAAGGTATTCCCCTAACAGCACTTTTTGACTATTGCATGAGATTTAAGGAGCAAAATGTGGGGCATTTTCCCTATGTATTTCAGTACACTGGTCCAGCAAACTGTCATATGCTAAGTACTGTATCATGGTATCAGAAATTGAATGAACAAATATTTGCGATGGAAGCCCAGTATCAGTGTGTTAACAAGCCCACGTATACAAGGTATTTCCTGAGGGACTTCACCAGTTATCTTGGGATAGGAGCAATGTTGATGAAAGACTGTTTTTCACAGTGGCATTAACAGGGGTTCCAATGTTGCTGTGGAAGAGGATTTTATAGAAAATTTCAACATTTTCACTCATTTCCTACTCGTCTGACTTAAAAGTCTTGCTAGGTTTCAGGACATTCAGACCAATGTTTGCAAGGAAGACAGGTTTTCCTTCAAGCTGTCAGAGTATGGTCCTAAATTTCACCACTCAACTGCACAGCAGCAGACAGGAAATTGAGAGCAGAATTGAAATTGGAGAAAGTGTCAAAGGAAAGTGATGATGCAAAAAGTGTTAACGTCTGACTTTTCTCACTGACCATAAAAGAATAATCCTTGACTATATGGCTGTTTATCATTTGGAGATCACCAGCTGCAGACGAACAAGGCTTCTCACTCAGATGTTTGGCAATCATTTTGAGATCTGTTATTGAAAATAGAATATCTCTACATATTGAAAGCACACAACCTCTTTTCTAATGGCTTTTTCATGGTATCTATTTTTTATGTATAGTAATGGAGGGTCTGAATCTGTTCTTTCAAATCTTTTAATGAGAATATATTTCCAATTTTTGTTAATCATTGCATATTTTTTAGAAAAACCTTAGAAGTGAAGCCCTGAATAACTTGTTTCTCTGCTGTTTCTCCTCTAGAAAAATTTATATCATATTCACCCACTATTATTCCTTTTAATTTACTTTATTTGAAGTTTGCTGTATGGCAGCCCAAGTGTACAACATTTGAATAGATAAGAAAAGTTCTGTTGCTTTTGACATTTCTCTTTTTTGTACAATTTAACTACTTTTTCCTTTGTGAATTCTTTTTTATTCACTTTTCAATGCTTTTTTCCTTTTTTCCTTTTGAGTATCTCTTTTTTAAGATTGAATATTTACCATTTTTTAAATTTTTTAATTTTTTTAAAATTTTTGAACAACCATACAAGGTTTTAAGAAAATAATATAAAATGGGTATAGATTTACCCCCAAGGACTGCTCCCCAATTACCCACCCATATCCCTCCCTTCCCCTTCCCACAATATCTCTAAAAAAGTATTATGTTGTATAACATTACACCTTTTCTGGATTTAACAAATGATAATAGACCAACTTTCTCACTGGATCTAGACCCAACCTCCACAGATGAGAGGACAAAATCGACCCTTGGTTCTCTGGGTAAAGCTAGTTTTACTCAGAATAATTTCTTTCATAGGCATACTTTTACCTTCAAAGGCGCTAATATCATTGTTTCTAATTGCTATGTAAAATTCCATGGTGTAAATGTACCACAGTTTTTGGATCCATTCATCCAGTAAGGGACATCTGGTTTGTTTCCATAGTCTAGCAGTAGTAAATTGAGTTGCGATGAGCATAGATGGTGCTGTATCACTATGATGTGCTGATTCTAAATCCCTTGGAAAGATACCCAGGAGTGGAATAGCAGGGTCTTATGGTGGGCTCATCCCTAGTTTTAAGAGGATTCTCCACACTGCTTTCCAAAGGGGCTGTACCAGTCTGCAGCTCCACCAACAGCATGTAAGTGTGCTTATCTCTGCATAGCCCCTACAGCATCTATTATTATTTATTTCCTTCATTTTTGCCATTCTGACTGGCATAAGGTGATATCTTTATGTAGTTTTCATTTGCAGTTCTCTGATTACTAGTGATTTGGAGCACTTTCTCATGTATTCATTTGCGTTATTAATGTCTTCTGTTGAGAAGTTTCTATTTACCCCTTTGGCCAGTTTATTGATTGGGTTGTTTGTGTTTTTGTATTTGAGATTTTTGAGGATTTTGTAGATTGTGAATATGAGGCCCCTGCTCGAGGAATCATAGCCCATGATTCTCTCCATTTCCATTGGAAACCTCTTGTCTCATTTCATTGTTTCCCTGGCAGTACAAAAGCTTTTTAGCTTTATGGAATCCCATTCACTGATTTTTGACTTTAGTTCCTTCACTTTAGGAGACATGTTGAGAAAGTCTTTGTCTACTCCCAAATGCTGTAATGTTACACCTAATTTGTCTTCCATCAGTTGCAGTGTAGCTGGTTTTATTTCTAGCTCCTTGATCCATTTGGGTTTGATTTTCATGCAAGAAGAATGATATGGGTCTAATTTCCACTTTCTGCAAGTAGCTGTCCAATTTGTCCAACACCAATTATTGAAGAGGCTGTCTCCCCTTCATGTCATATTTTGTCCCAAATGTCAAAAATCAGATGTTTAAAGATTTGAGGGTTCTTGAGTGTAACTGCAATTTTCAGAATCTTTATACATTATATATTATTTTGTTAAAATGTGTATGATTGTTCATCAAATAAATTTCTCAATAAAAAAGATTTGAGGGTTTGTTTCAGGGTCTTCTATCCTATTCCCACAATGTCTAATTTGCTAAAATGGAAATATTCAGGGAATATACCACAATCAATGGAAAATATTTTTCATAATTATTAGAGAAATATAGGATGATTTTGGGAGCCAGAATAAGTGATGGGACATATTCTCTAGATAACCTTGATTTAGTTGTACAATTGTAGCATTACTTCCTTATATAATTCTGAATTAAAATCATTAAGAAATCAAGAAAATGTAAATAGAATTCACTATTTGATCTTCAATATACCTATTGTAATGAAAACATTCTTACATTTATGGTTTTACTTAAGATATGTCCACCAAGATTAAATTCATGGTCAGATGTCTTACCTGAGATGTTATTTTGAGAGTTTCTGCATCTCTTTTCTTCATATTCAAGAAATATTCTTTTACTGACAGATATAAAAATTATAAATAAGATGATTATCTTAAGACTGATCTGAAAGTATCTAGCACATAAATCAAATACTAAAGGGTGAATCAGGCATAGTCAATTCTATTTCTAGAATTTATCCCACATGCTTCAAATTTGTAAACTCCATAAACAGGTGTAAAAATAATAATGAAAGCAGAAAATGTTAAGGTGAAGCTGATGTGAATCAGGGGCCATCATCTATTATTGTTTATTTTCTTGATCTTTGCCATTCTGACTGGCGTACATTTATATCTTAATGTGGTTTTCATTACTCTTTTTTTATTGAGAAATTTCTTATTGAACAACCATACATAATTTTTACAAAATAACATAAAATGTGTATAGATTCTGAACATTAGAATTACCACAGGAGCGCCCCCCTCAATTACTCTACCTTTTCCCACCCTTCCCCTTCCCACATTATCTCTAAAGAAGGATTATGTTGTATAACATTACACCTTATCTGGATTTAACACATGATAATAGACCAACATTCTCACTGACCAGGGTCTAGTCTCAAGCTCCACAGATGAGTGGAGACATTCGAGACTTAGTTCTCTGGGTTAAGCTGATTTTACTCAGCCCCTCTGGAAAGCAGTATGGAGAATTCTCAAAAAAAAGGGATGACCCCACCATACAACCATGCTATTCCACTCCTGGGTATCTTTCCAGGGGATTTAGAATAAGCACATTATAATGACACAGCAATATCTATGTTCATAGCAGCACAATTTACTATTGCTAGACTATGGTTACAACCCAGATGTCCCTTACTGGATGAATGGATCCAAAAACTGTGGTATATTTATACCATGGAATTTTACACAGCAATTAAAAACAATGGTATTGCAGTCTTTGAAGGTAAATGTATGGCTATGGAAGAAGTTATGCTGAGTAAAATCAGCTTAACTTAGAGAACTAAGTGTCGATTGTGAGTAAATCTTAATAAGACATTTAGGCCATCTCAAAATTGCTGAGTCTGGGGCTGAATTTGTGATCCTCATATCTCTGCATACTAGGCAGTTGATTTCATGGTCATGTATCTACTTATCTTGCTGTAGTATGCTCTTTATTTCCACCAAGTAATGGTGTACTAATAGGAAGTTTATATAAGTGGAATAGAATAAGCATTCTGAACCTTTGAAATATCATTGAGAATCCAAGTTTGTGATATTACTTACATTTCATATTTAGGAATGCAAATATTATTCATTCATAAAAAGAACTTTGATTCTAGAATATCAGGTATCTTTTCCGGTGGTTATCAGAAGTTGAAATTGACACCTGTGCCACCTTACCACTCAGCAG